>VNJR01010867.1:0-34832 GCA_008042585.1 Drosophila punjabiensis
GACCATTCTCCAGATGCGGTGTAGACTTCTGCGGCCCAATCAACATATACGCGCGTATTCGCGGCAAGACACCCTCCAAGGGGTACATTGCGGTCTTCATATGTTTGGCTACCAAGGCAGTTGTAATAATGTTGTCCTTCCAGTATTGTCCCAAATGATTACTCCGTAGTAGTTTTATAATTTTAATAGTTCTTTATTAATTTGTTCAAATCTTGTAGTTTTTCGTCGGAGCAACCTTTGTTGTCGCTCCGAACTCACATTCGTCTGTGTCTTAATCAATATGAATTTAAAGCTAAGGAAGTCTAAGTCCCTTAGCTGCGCTGCCAACAGCGGCAGCGGAGAGTCGTATATATATTCTTAAATATTCTTAAATACATAGCTATGCTCGATCGGACTGAGCGCGGAGGTATATGCACATACATACATGTGGTCCGCTCGTGTAGCATTTATGCTGACACTTGCACTCTTTGGGTGCGGGCCAATACATACATAAGTGGGTAGTTCATATTTCGTCTACTTGAGGTTTATGACCGAGACCATGAATAAACATTGCAACTAAGTGTTACAGTGTGTACCCGTTAAGTACAGTAAGTATTCGATATATGTGCATACTACACAGTGCACGTCGAAGTAGTGTCAGACCTGTCAACTGACGCATTAATTGCCCCACTAGACGCCTAATAGCAAGGCGCAAACTTCCCTCTGACACATTTTGCGTCATCATTCATGAAAATAATTTGCCGCCGCAACGCTGGCTGTTGGGGCGCATCGAAGCAGCCATACCAGGCAAGGATCAACGAGTGCGCGTCGCTGACGTACGCACCGCCAAGGGAGTCTACCGACGCGCCATACATAAACTTCAGACTTTTAATGGGGCCGGGATGTTGGGTCAAAACCCAATTGTACTAAAATCAGCCAAGACACAACCCACACTAACGTTGTTAAATGACATTTGAGTGCGACTGCAGCTGATCTCTCTGGCTCTGGGAGAGAGGCTTTTTATCATTACACCTGCACTTGGCTCTGGGCACTCTTGGCGACATCAAGCAAAACCCTTATCACGGAATATAATTTAATGTCACCTCCTATTAATTAATTAAATAAATCAAGAAAAGCCTTGAATAAATACATTATAAATCATTTTCAACCATACTCACAATTTTTTTAGAATATCATTACGGCCAGTACGGCCACTTACGCAACTTAAAATTATAATTGTTCAACAGACACATGCATAACGCGTCTATGCATACCGCGTCTCAGCGGGACAGAAGCTTGCAACCCTTCGGATATTTTCTTTTAATTTGCTCGGTTGATATTTGACTTTGCCATCGCAACGCTGGCATGCGCTTTAGAAACACTAAAGAAAACGTTTTTCTTTTTTTTCATTGTGTTTTTTTTTTTTTGTAATTTCCTTTAAATTGTACAGTACTATAAAATATGGGTATTTCTTTTTTAAATTGATTAGAGCAATAGTTCTGCCGAGATACCTTAGGGTAACTTCCTTATTAGAGTGCTATTGTGAAATTAATTTCCTTTAAGTGCAACATATCTTAAAAATAGCCACTTTTTTCAAATTAAAAATTTTTCTCAACGAAAACTACAGAATTTTATTTTGAACGGAGCAGCGTTCGATTCAGGCACGTAAATTTCTCGTTTGCCACCTTTACTGAACTGGGGATCATAAAAGAGTCCTAAATCGTTCAGCGCATGAAGCAAAGTCCGACTCGGTAGTTATTAAAACTTTTGAAAGGGAAAAGAGGGGCAGATTGATCTACTTTAACATAGCATCAGAGAACGATAATTACTGGCGGTAGCACCAAGATCTATATCGAGCGTGCCGGACTAATGAGACGAAAGTAATGGCAGAGAGAAAGGCCCAGGGCGAGGGAGGGCATTACAGTAGAGGCGGACGAAAAACAATAACAGCAATACCAAAGATATTGCGGTAGATACACAGACTCAGGAAAAAACAACAGTTCAGCTATCGGAATATAAATATCCAACTTCCGATGTCACTCTCGAAATTGGGACTGATGTACAAAGTAAATCTGATCGACCAGCCAAAAAACCCCTTTGTTTTTGCAAGACGGACTAAATTTATTCGATCCGATCTATACATATGCACTGACACGGCTGATGTTATGGATATCGAAAATCCGGGTTTTCCCGGAATAATTACGATGTGAAAAAAAGAAGACTGGCAACTAGCGACTGCGTAATTTTGAAATCGGTGAAGAAAACGAAGAGAGATTCGATGAAGTCTAAATTTATATAGAAGCCAGCAGCTTCGATTGTAGATCAGCCACTTCGCTCCTCGAGCGGTATACGAATTTACATAGGCACAGCGTGAAAAGCTCATCAGTAGCACTCAAGCTGGCCACAGCAGAGTAGTTTTTTATTAACACGATAAGCTTTTTTTTCAATTTGCTTACTAATGGTTTGTTAACATGTTGATTCATTTTTTCATTTCACCTTAAAATCAACAATAAAAACATAAAATCTTTTTCTGTAGCATTCCAATTGTTAAAGGCCTCCAGCTCTTTAACCTCCTCGCCCAGAGCGCTATTTATTGAAAGCAATGCCAGCAATAACGCCTCCTGACGTCCGTACTTCCGCCACACGTACTCTACCGTCATCGCCGAACGTTGTTGCCACCACGCGCCCTGGTAGCCACTTTTGCGGGGCAAGCTGTCCTCGTGCACGAGCACCAGACACCCGACCTTCAGATTTTCGACGCACCATTTGTTGCGATGCTGCAGGCCAGTGATGTAGACTTTGGACCAACTGGTTCAAAACTGCTGCTTGAGCTCGGGCAACATTCACCACCGCTTTAAATATTCGCAACTGGCCTTGCTGAAGACTTCGCCAATGCCCGGTTCTAACGCAGAGTGATCAGAGGCTGATCAATCAGTAAATGTCTTGGGATCGCTGCCGGCGATGCGATTGGACGAGAATTGAGAAGCGACTCTAACTTGAACAGGTGGATGCTCAACTCGTCTGCGGTGAGTTTAAAAGTGTGGTGACCCCGGCGGCACGAAAGACAACTCGACGCCTCTCTGAACCCCGTATCCTTTCAACTAGACCCAATTGCGGTGAAACGCTGCATGCTTCTCGTGCATTGATAGCCCAAATCTGCTGTCTCAAAAGTGATACCTTGGCACCGGCATGGTAATGAGTCCGATCTAGGTTTCGAAGAAATATCGAAACAAATTCTGATTTTGAGGACAGTAATAGTGGAAATTTGGCATCATTCGGAATTGGCGCATAAAATAACCTTCCCCCAACTCGGAATAATTGAAGTGTCACACCTTCAATCTCGCTGGTGTGTATGAAAGGATTAATGATGTGGGCCTGAATTTTCAGATATTTCAACTTGACACATTCTGAACCAAACTCAGCTCTTTAAAATACTTGGATCATCCTAAGAAACGACAACGTCAGTTCGTTAGCCGAAATTACAACTTCGCGATTATGCGTCTCTCCTTGAATAAAACAACTTACGTGTGCCATAATCCGCAGAAGTTTATTAGACTTCCAATAAGCTCAATGAAGACATTCGGTTGGTTAGTATTGACGAAACATATTGCCACACTTTTCTTGTTATCTTACAACTGTAACTCCGGTGAAACTTCAATCTGATGAGAAAAAGGCCCCTCGTCAGGATTTCAGAGTAAAAATTCTGGTCTATTTTCCCATAGAGTACACTTTGAACCCTCTATATTTATTTCCGGTGATACTAAACCAGCCGGATCTGGAGGACCAGGATTATCTTCCGTAGGCACATGTTAATAGACTTTATTCTCTGGGAGTTCTCCAAATTCAGAAACTCTATTCGCTATGTTGTCTTAAGGGGGGACACTCTCGAATTCGCGGCTATCAGTCTTTAAGAAACATTATTTAACATGGGCATAAAACATAAATATTCATAGGTACGCTGCCATACATACACAAACACCCTCACGAAGCTACCTTTCACATGATTTCAGCACTCGCCTCTGGCATTATTAACCATGCAGAAAATATGTTCAGAGACCGAAATTTTAGGATCAAGGCGGACTCCCAGTTCATCGACAAGAGTTATTCTTTCCAAAGGGCAATCATTAAGCATATAAGTGGCATACTAGGGAGTGATAATTGAAAATGTCATCAGTTTGCATTTGGAGCTATTGAGATGAAATGGGTTAGCACGACGCAATGCTTAAAAGTTATTAAGAAACGAGTGTAAGTCTAACTGACATAAGGTGTAAGGACTGCTGCAGGTATAGTTCAATTAACTAAAAATTTTCAAGGCTAAATATTGAATGAATGATTTTTTTATTTAGACCCTTGGTGAGTTTGGGCCCAATCGCATGTTTGGTGGCAGTTTTTGAAGGCATAATTTGTTTTGCAAACAGGCAGGAAAAGTGGCTCAAAGGTTGTTAAATGCCTACCCGGAACAGAGAAGCTTATGAAATTAAAAAAATGACGGGCAATAGCTTTTGACTGAAATAAGGTCGAATTCAAAACGGAAGTGATAAGAAAGGAAATTCATGAGCAGCTGAGTAAGAGTAAACGGGCATACGACGAGTGAAGTTTCACTTATCTTTACAATATAAATGCTCTGGCTATTTCAATATATTGTTGATGGGATTGACAACAAATCAATTGACAAGACCCTGATTTATGGTGCGAAGACATTTGTAATTTTAAAGAAAAAATTTTGTCGAGAAAATTGTTGAAAAAGAATAACGATAATGTGTTTAATAAAAATAAATTTATATCAAACAAATGAAGATCAAGATTAAATTTTTTAATTTTACGTCAAATATTTGCAAAAACAAAGAGTGTGGGTTAATGTGTTTTAAGTGTAGCCAATTTGGGTATATTTATAGCGATTGTGGCCAACAGCTGTCCGAAACAGTAACATTACTAACCATAGAGTGCAGGTGAAAAGGAAGTCAGTGCTGGAAATAAGAAATGAGTGGCTCTTTTTGATACAGGCAGAAAATTTAACCTGATACGAACAGATTTTTATGAAGAATTTTGACGGCCCAAAATTCATATTTGCATGGTTAAAGAGAAAGATGGTTCTCCACGGCTCTAATATGTTGGTTATCAATATGGTAATAGTTAAACATCATTTTGCGTTACCATTAATCGATGACCAATTTGACCGACTCCAAGATACCAACATTTTTTACAGCCGGGACTTGAAAAATTGATTATTCCACGTTCCCGTGGCACAATTCAGACGGATATATATCTTTGTTGTCACTCAAAGCGGGCAATATTAGTTTTGAAAGTTCCATTTGGCCTTTACCATTCGCCTAGAGTTTTCCAGCGGCATGTTAATGCAATTTTTTGACAGCTCAAGCGTAAGGGTATTGGTTTGCCATATATTGACGACATTACTATTGCCTCAATGGTTGCAGACGTCGCTGTAAGCAACCTGAGGGATACCTGAGATATCGGTATTTGTTCCGAATACGGTCTTGAATTATATTTGAAAAATAACATTTTTTGAAAACGCGTCATATTAAAATCATAAGTAGTATAAGTCGTCAGAAATAATTTATTCCGTAAGAAAATTCAAAATTCACCAGAATGTAAAGCAATTATAAAGTTTCTTGGATCTAACAGGCTATTTTGGGAAATGTATACCAAATTATGTTATTACTTCCCAACTTTTGACTAACCTAACGAAGAACAAATTTATTATGGGTCCAAAAAAAAAAAAAACAATTAATTTCAGGACTTAAATTGGTTCAGGCGTGGTTGCTGTAACAGATCCCCCACCCTGTTTCCCAAGGAGAAAACTGGGGGTATATACCGTAAATAATATCATGGATTGTGTTTATTTTATCATATCGGATACAGGTGTGTGTTACGAAATCTAATTCCGCTCGTGTGCGTGTCGTCGCTCGGTTTCTCTCTTCACGCTCCTACTATCGATGTGACGTGCCTGTGGAAGAGACCTTTAGTGTCGGGCTCTTAAGCCGTCACGGAGAGAAAGGTTGCTGGTGGGGTTCGGAAGCCGTCGCAAGAATTGTTAGGGTGGGGCAGGGAGGAAACTACGGAAAGACTAACTAGAATGTACCATCAAAGTGAACCGGCTCGAATAGGCTTACCCCACCCCGATCGCTATTCGCTGCTAATTAAAGTTTCCAGCGGTTGCAGCCCGCCTTGAATATCGGCCCGACGGGTTTAAGTGTGTGGCCCTTCGCGTCGTTAGGAGCGTCCGCGCTTTCAAATTTAAGACTTTCAAATTTCGAGTTAGTTTATTTTTCATACTCTTTTCTTTCTCTCCCTTATTAACTTCATTATTCATTCTTATTCTCTATTTCATTTACTCCATTATTCTCTCGTATTTTCTTTTGTACTATACTTTATTATGCACGCGTAATTTTTATCTCTGAAGTCCGGGCTCCTGCTGGCACGGTCAACCCCAGCTGTGTGGAGCTCCAGCAAGTCCCTATCCGGCGAGATGGTTGGCTGCCGGTAGGCTGTGCTTCACAAGGGGACCGGTTGCATTGGTGTCCTCATGAAGTACAGGCGCGTTGCGGCGGTTCTCCATGTGCTAGTCTTGTCGTCATTTCATTTGCATGCACTTCCTCGGCGCCACTCTAATTTTTATCTTGGCCTGTTATCGGCATCGCTTGGTCTCCACTAACTTGACCCTTATCTCCGCCGCCGCTGCCTTCGCATGGTTCTCCGTGAACCGTCGTGTGCTCTCTCCGAACTTGTGCATCGATCCACGTTCTGTAATGAAATGGGATGGCTTTGTGTGTTGGCTAATGTGTTATTTGTAGTGTTGTATTTTTTGTGTAGGTACATGTTAAGTTTGTGCTTTGTGTTTGGTTATGTTCATAGTGTAGTGTGGGATCTGCTCCCAAGTGCGGTCTTATGTCCACGATGTACACCCGTTTGGTCTTTCGTGCCTTTGTGTCTCTTATAGTCATGTTCACAGGGAAAATTCATGCTACCACCTTCCACGGTCTATCGTACTTTGGGGCAAGTTTATCGTTAAATTTATCTGCAGCTTTTGAGAAATTGTATCTTGCATCAAGCCAGGTACCCGTTTTGTGGTTTTCATTTGCTCTTTCAGAGGTTATAATGGCGCCTCTGCTGCTCTGCTTCCGCTTCCATGTGACCGATGGCTTCTTTCTCCACCTTCTCCATCCATATCCATCTATCCTTTACGCTCTTCTCCCTTAACCCGGACCCCTTCGTTACGTTGTCGAAGACCGAGTTCGGTAGACGCAGTTCTTTCCAGAAAACTACCTTGGCCAGGCTATACTTAGTTGGGCCATCATCGTTTTTATTGTACTGTTTGTTAATTTCGTGGGCATGGCATTTCTTGGTTCGCGACCCGCAAACTGTACTCCGTTGTCGGATACCAACGTTTTCGGTGCTCCGAACCTTGCGGTTATTTTTTCCCGGAACACTTTGAGAAATGCTTCCACCGTGGCTTGGCTAATAGTTGCCAGCTTTTTCCAATTTTAGAGTTTGTCCACCATCATCAGTAATATAGTATTCCTGTATTTTGTCCTAGAAAGCGACCCGACAAAATCTACACACATGGGAAACCGTTCTATAGCAATCTTTGTTAGCATCTTCCTTGCAGTTTTTTTTTTCAGACACTTTATAACGTAGTTAGCTTTTACATCCTCTCACGAACCTTCTCACATCCATTGCTAGTCGCGGCCAGAAGTCATCTTAATTGTCTTAGAAAACCAAAAGGTGTCCTGTTTCCGCAGCGTGTGGTTTTCCGTAAGTATTTGCTGGAACTCGTACTCTGATCCCGCATAGTTTTCATGGATGTTGGTCTCGTTCGTCTGTGCTCATTTAATACAACCGAACTCCCTCCATGTGGATATTCTTATTGTGCGGATCCTTTTCCAATTGATTCTCGTTCCGTTCTTCCCAGGTTTCCGAACTGTTCGTTGCTTTCACTTCTATCGGCGGTGCTCTTGATAGTGTGTCTGCCACCACGTTCAGCTTCCTTCTCCGATATTGCACCTCGAATTTGTAATGCTTTAATCCTAATGCGCACCTTACTACTCTACAGTCAGGGCTTTTTATTGAGTTCAGCCATTTGAGTGCCTTGTGGTGTTATTACAACGAATGGGTACACTTCCAGGTACATTTTATACTTTTCAATGCCAGTTAATCGCTGGACATTCCTTTTCCGTTGCATTGTACTTTTGTTCTGCTTTACTCAACTTCCTTCTGAGATCACATGCACATGATAGCATCTTGCGTTTGTGCCGCTCCTAGCCCGATGTCGCTGGCTCCGTTTGAAGTCTGAACTGTCTCGCGAAGTTTGGGCATTCCAGCACCGGTGCATGCGTTAGACTCCCTTTAAGCTGTTCGAAAGAATTCTGGTGTAGCTGGTCCCATTCGAATTTCTACGCTTTCCGGATAAATTCCTGCAATGCTCCAGTCTGTTCCGTAAAGTTCAGGATGAATCTTCGATACCACGACGAAAATCCTAGAAAGCTATGTACATTTTTCCTGTTCTTTGTCGCTAATTGGTACTCGCTTTCATTTAATATTTCTACAGCAAACTCAGATCAGACAATTGCCGATCTATTTGCTGAGTTTTTAACAAAAAACCTATTCTCCCTCGACAAATTTAGACCAGACATATTCCAACTCTATGCCCTGTTCAAACCTAATCTTCAGTCCTATCTTAGACAAAGCTCTCTAAGTCTGGACCTTCAACGCGTTAAGCCAGTATATTCACCGGGTCCCGATGGGATACCGGGCTGCGTGCTCAGGTATTGCGCGGAAGCTCTGTGCAACCCCCTTCTAAAATGGTTTTTTTATTTTAAGAAACCTTAGATTGCCCCTTATTTGGAAGGAATCCTTTGTTATTCCTCTCCACAAGAAAGGTAGCAAAACGGATGCCTGTAATTATAGGGGCATCTAAAAGTTATCGGCTATTCCGAAACTCTTCGAGAATTCAATAACTCCTCACTTGCAGCACTTGTGCAGATCCGTCATTTCCCCATGTCAGCATGGATTTATGAGGCGTAGATCAACCACTACAAATCTCCTGGAACTTACCTTATTTGTTATTAGAAGCTTCCAACGAAACCTTCAAACCGATGTGATTTACACGGACTTTAGTAAAGCCTTTGTCTTGGTTAACCATTCTCTTCTTGTAAGAGAACTCGACCTAATTGGGTTTCCGGTTGATCTGCGTAAATGGATTTTGAGATATTTGTCTCATAGAACTCAAAAGGTTCTGTTTAAAAAAGCTCTCTCCAAATTCCTCAGTGTTACATCTGGCGTCCCACAAGGTAGCCATTTTGGCCCACTGCTATTTACATTGTTCATCAATGACCTTCCGCTAGTTTTAACCAACTCTCGTGTGCTTATGTACGCTGACGATGTTAAACTATGCATGCAGTATAAGGACAGTTCTGGCCAATTAGACTTACAATCCGATCTTAATTATTTTCAGGCATGGTGTCGTGCTAACCTATTACATCTCAACAGCTCCAAGTGCAAACAGATGACATTTTCACGTGTCACTCCCCAGTATGCCACTTATATGCTTAATGATTGCTCTTTGGAAAGAATAACTCTTGTCGATGATCAAGGAGTCAGCCTTGATCCTAAACTTTCGTTCTCTGAACATATTATCTGCATGGCTAATAAAGCCACAGGCGTGCTTGGGTTTATAAAAAGGTGGTCGAAGGAATTCGATTCCCCTTATGTAACTAAGAGTCTTTTCACCTCACTAGTTCGGCTCATTTTGGAATATGGTTCTTGCGTTTGGAGTCCCAGTTTTGGAGTCCATATTAACCGCATTGAGTCCGTCCAAAAAAATTGTTTGCTGTTCGCCCTACGTGGCTTATCCTGGGATGACGACCTAAGATTACCGTCGTACTCTAGTAGACTTCTATTAATTAACCTTCCTTCGCTAGCTAACCGTAGAACGATGCTTGGCATCGTCTTTCTACATAAGCTAATACACGGAGACGTGGAGAGCCCTTATCTGCTAGGTCAGCTCAATTTCCATGTACCGCGATTAACATCTAGATCCTATATCCCCTTAGTTATTGGTTACTGTTGGAGGGAGTTTGAAGTGCATGAACCCTTTATGGTTTTATGCGCAGATTACACTTCTTGTAAATTTTCCAGATGTTCCCTCCTTATTTGGCCTATCACAATTATTTTGTCCAAGTACTATTATTGCATCTAACGCCCTTTAAAACGTTGCTGGTGTTGTTGTTAGTGCAAACGGCATCAACGTCCATTGGAACAGCCCTCGCTCTGGTACTGTGAACTTTGTACTGCCAACTATTCTCTCCCATCAGGACTTGCCAATATCTTGACTATAGTAATGATAAACTTACCTTCCCAAAACTGGTCCAGGATAAAAAGCAGTCGAGGTACCTGGTACGCATTCTTTTCGTTTTGTCATTTAGTAGACGGTAGTCGATGCCGGTGCCCTGTATGGACTGCGTGCCCGATCTATCAGTGCGTTAATGACCGCCTGTCGTTTCGGGTTTCGCGGATAGTATCGTTGTTTTATTGGTCTATCGTCCATCAGGTATATCTTGAGTGTCGTGATATTGCTGACCCCCTTTATGTTTTCGAATACTTGTCTGTTTCTCTCTAGAAGGACCTGTACGTCCTGCTCGGATGGTTCTTCCTGTTCCTCGTTTCTTCGTTTCTCGTCGTTTCTCTTCATCCTTCTCCTCGCTAGCAGCTATCCTTATTTTTCAGCTCCAGGTCGGCACACTTCAATGTTCTTTGTGCACCTGCTAGGAAGTCCATTCCGAACAGAATACCTCCTCCTACTTCCTTGAGGACCATTAAGGTTGTCTTGAATGAGCTTCCTCCGAGTTCGATCTTTCCCCTATTGTCTTTTGCCGAGACCCATTCCCTAGAATCTAATCGCCCAGTTCCGTTCCGGTCCACTATTTCGGTTTCTAGTTTGTTTTAATCTTTTGTCTATTCTTCCAGCTCTGTTATCGCGATTTCCGGATACGGCTCTGGGCATTTATTCGTCTTGTATTTTGATGTTAGTTGTGCCAGCCTTTGTTCTACTTCCTCGATATGTTCCTATTCTTTCGAGAATTACGATTCGTCTTATGTACACGAGTTTTCCTAATGCGTCTAAACGCAACTTCTTGGGAAATCGGGTCGGAAATCTGTTACAGCAACCACGCCTAAGCCAAACTAATTCCTAGACAGATCCTGATCGTTCCGTAGCTACCCGAGGCACAACTGACCGTCACTGGTGTTGCTCGAACCAGTTGATGTGGTAGCAGGAGATGAATCGACGCCGATAAGAGTTATGGGTATATCTAGCGACAAAATACGAGCTAACAAAGTACGCAGTTAACTGAGTGTATATACCGTTAAAAATATCCTGGATTGTGTTTATTTAATCATATCAGATATACTTGTGTGTAACGAAATCTGATTCCGAGATTGGTGAGTCCCGCTCGACTGCGTGTCGTCGCTCGGCTTCTCTCGTCACGCTCTTACTGTCGATATGGCGTGCCTGTGGAATAGATCGTTAGAGTCGGGCTTTCAAGCAGTCTGCGGGGGGGGTTAGTGCTGGTCTTGTACGTCGTCACGGAGAGAAGTTTTTGTTGGGGTCGTAAGCCGTTCCAGAGAGAGGGTGGTTACTGTTGGGCTCGGAAGCCGTCTCAGAGAAAAAGGTTACTGTTGGGCTCGATAGCCGTCCCAGAGACAAAGGTTACTGTTGGGCTCGGAAGCCGTCCCAGGAAAAGTTAAGGTGGGGGAAGGGAGGAAATAACGGAATGACTTATTAATCCTCATGAATGCGGCACACATCACAAATTGACGGATTTGGTGCAATCTTGTTTCAAAAATCCTCAAAAGACGGCCATCTGCTCGGTATCCACCTTTTCATTATAATCGAATGCAACGCTTTTACAAAGACGTTAGAAAAACAGAACCTGTTTACAAAGGTCGATCGCTGGGCCCTATCATTACAAGAGTATGATTGGATGGATCTTGAACGCGTATGATATCCAGTAATGACGATAGCTGAAGAAAGCATCGGATTAGGCATAAAGAGGTCGCAAAGTTAAGACGAACATATAAAGGCTATTGTAGGTTGTTTTATTATGGTGGGGTTTTATACAAGCCAATTAACGACACGGAGCTGATAGTTGTACATCTTTAGGTATGCAATGACAAGTTACAGAACCTTTTGGGTCCATTAGATTCCACACACAAAGCCTACAAAAACATTTTGGCCGTCGTTTACTCTTAACAAACTCTTGCTGGCTATACCCGAAGAAATCAACATCTGCGAACGATGTTTTAACCAAAGTGTGTAACCAGAGTATGGTATTTAACAGCCCAGCGATTATCATCTCCCATAGAGGATCCGCATTTACCTCACAGGACTTTATTAAATATTGCGAAGACAAGAGCATTAAGAAAACCAATACAACAACAGGATTTCCCGTATAAAAGGTCAAGTCGAGAGGTTAAATGCTACAATTGTAATAGTTTTATCTATGCTGAACATCGAATATCTAACAAAATGGTTCAAGCATGTTGACAATGTACAGAGGGCCATCAGCTCGCCATTAACGCGATCCATCGTACCTACTCCGTTTGAGCTTTTAATAGGCTCCTAAATGAAGACATCAAGCTTCAAGGGCTAATTCCCAAAGAAGCAATTGCGGCTTACGCCGATGACAGAAGCGGCAAGAGAGCTGAAGCACAAGACAGATATCAAATGTACAAGGTGATAATAAGAAGACGTACAACTTTCGTCGCAAGCAAGCCAGCCATTATGCTGGGTGATATTAAGAGGGCACAATTCGGCAGTTGCAAATCCTTGGGCCAATATTATATTGTCAAGTCCAAAGGAAATAATTTCTACGACGTCCAGTAAATCGGTTTGATAAGCTCTTTGACTTTTGCTGAGTACTTAAAACGCTGGTCCACACCCGATGATGTAGATGACGACACTTTCGGGACGAAAGCATAAGAAGGATGGGCGAATGTGGGGTGACTACTTTTACTTACATGGTATGACTTGCTACAATAACTGAACGAAGACCCACGAACATTCTTGTAGATGACTTAATATTTTGGCTAAACTTAACGAACATTCTAATTTAATTGAAAGACGACATTATTTCATGACTTTTTCCGTTTGCCAACGACGACCTATCGGACGTAACGAGCGAGCGACGACGAATATGACGAGAAATGATGTGTCAAATGGAAGCGAGCTGACTGGAAAACGAAGAGGTGAGCAAGACGACGATGATACGCGACGAAGACGACGCAGGCACAGAGAGATAAAAGGGGCAGCTGGACGACGCCGAAAGAAGTTCAGTTAAAAGAGTTAACGACGATGGCCCTAATACGCTGGGCCAAAAGACGGAGTCCGAGTTTTCGCGTTAGAGTCCGCGAGTATAAGGTTAATTACTAAACTAAATATTACATGTTTGCTAATCCTTAATCATTGACAAGCTTTTGTTTTATTGAAAAAATATTGGTTATAAACATTATTATATTACATAAACAAAAACATTTTTAATAATTTTAACATATATCTTTTATTTAACATCACATAAGAGAGCAACACCCCTTAAGGTCCAATGATCGGGAGGCTTATTTGATTGCAGCCATAGAGCACATATATAATTTAAATCTGTTCTATTAATTTTTTTATATACTGGGCATGTGTATAATTTTGGATTTTTTGCTGCTGTTGAGAATATAGCGTAGATATGAACGACCGGCATTAATGTAAAAAGCACCTTATTTGTTGCTTCAACCAAACGGGATGTGCGCCTATCCCAACCAGCACCATCGACAAAAAGTCCATACACAAATACCCCTTCCTTCGGTGGCTTCTTGCATTCTTCTGGTCCTACTTTTAATACGTCGTTATGCATTGTCACTTGATCCAAAGCCCAGCCTTGGTGGGCTCGAGCTACCTCTTGCCGCATTGCCGTCAAAAACCCCTGCGGATTAAAAAATCCGGACATCCAAAAAACTACTGGTCGAGATCCAAAGCACCAACTATAAAATTGAGTGTGCCGTTCTAGGAGTTCTGTAAACCAAAACCCTAAGCTTGAAGATACCCAACTACCACGCTTAAATATATTTGGCACTCGGGCGTTGAAAATGTTATCTAAGGCATCGCGGAGGTTCTCACTCATAATAATTGTTCCTTCAACGGCCAGCAACAAATCTTTAAAAGTCGTTCGTACTAATATTATAATCTGTAAAAAAATATATAAAATATAAAAATAATGGCAGTTAAAAGCAGTTTTTATTTACGCACACGCTGCATTCTGTCAATTTCCTGGCGGAGAAAAATATTCATTGAGCTTGTTGCTCCCATTGCAATTAGATGTTGTTTTACATCGAATATATCAAAAGCTAACGGGGTCTTACTAAGCATTTCCTTTACTTGTCGAGCTACTCGATCTTCTCTTGATTCCCCAGTACCAGCGGATGACTCTATATAAAATTAATCAATAAATATAAACGAAAAATAAAAAATTTAAACTAGCTGCGGTGTCCGAAGCTTAAATTCTCTTGTATCCTCGAAAATCATCTGGGAACCCTAAAAACTAAAGAATTTGAAGAACCAAATTATCCACATTTGTTATGTATGCTTAAGTTTTTTCCTTATGTAGTGCATTATTGAAAAGAAAGTGGGAAACTTTTTGTAAATATATAAAGATTTCACAATTGCGCCCTTATGGTATTCACACAATTTACGTGTTTCGAGATATTTAGAGCTTATGCATTTTAAAGGATTAATAAATAAGTTTATTATTATTATATAAAATTTGTCGAAAGTTAAGTAATTAAAAGAGTCTACAAAGAAGTATTTTTTATGGTTGAAAAATATATAACGACAACCACTTTCAACAATAAATGCAAGCTTTTTTTAGTAACTACTAGACATGGCGATCTTAATCTCGCCCCTAATAGACTTTTTATATCCCCAGAGTGATAATTAAGCGCAGATAATTAACATTTACAATGTCATTATTGCTATAGAATGAACAATATTTTTTGCTGTCCTCTCTTCAGTTAACACAGACAAACTGGATGGTTTACCTACTCGAGAGCATTCCACTAAAAATTGTCAATGTGAAAAATATGTCTTACTCATACCCAATCTACAACAAGAACTCTTGGGACTAATTAGTAGTCATTGCACACGACAATCTAGTCGGAAACTGAGTACGCTTAAATTCTGTAGGTAAAAAAAGAATTAGAGGTATTAATATATTTTCACCTCGGAACTTTCCATAAAAAATGGTTGCATCAATTACGTCTTTTTTTTTCAATTTTTGAACGAATAATCGAGTACCGTTGCACGCTAGAAAAAGCGTAGCACCAACAACCCCCTCCCCATCAAACAAAAAAAAACAATACAGATGTTATCAATTAAAAAAAATGAACGGAAGCTAGTTTGTATACCATTGCAGATTGCAGTTGGATCAATTAAAATCTATCCCTATCTTATATGGTTTAAATTACTTATTTATTTATATTTTTTTGACATTACTGAGTTATCCACAAATGTTTATTTATTATTACACATTTAAACAATTTATATATATTCCGCTTTTCCTTAAAACTTCTTCCATTCCCAACCATTCAGCTCTTATTTCTTATCAGTGTGCCCGCATGTCATAATGCGAGCCATCCCGAATTTTACTACTAGATTTAGTACTTTATACTTATATACATTAGGAATATACAGCTACAAATATGTCAATCCGGCATTCGGCCATCCTGAATCTTAATCATATATGAATGAATCTTTTTTTATAAGCTCTGCTGCTGTTAACGTACGCTTAGGACCTTCTTGGCAACTAACCTTTTCTACTTCGTAGAGTTAAAGATTTTTGTTTGCAAGTACCTTATAAGGTCCATAAAATTTTCGCCTTAATTTCATTTTTGCTCCATATTGAGTTCTTTTAATTGCGAATGTTACTCTTTTCTACTTCATATTCTTTTTCTATTTTCCTCTTCTCATTGAAGCTCTTTATATTTTCTTCCTGAATTTTCTCAATGCTTTCTTGTGCCTTTCGCCTGATCTCATTACTTTCTTCTGATTTCATCAGCTTTTGTTTTCATTTGTAAGCCTTTTAGCACTGAGAATGGTAAGAACTTCCGATCTATATATTTATATTTTCATTTGTAAGCCTATTAGCACTGAGAATGGTAAGAACTTCCGATCTATATGTGCATCCCACTTGGTCGAATTATCCTGGCGGAGTTTGTTTACAATTGGAATAAAGATTTGGTGGATTCTCTTGTGACAAAGTCACAAAATTTAAATAATGTATATAATTAATCCTAAAAAAGGTATAAGTAATTAGTTAGAAAATAAGCACACACTCAACCCAAACACAACAACACACACAAAACACAGACATTAACCACAAGAAGCCAAACTTTGCTTTGCCCATGAAGGGCCAATTACACGGACAACAAATCAGAACAACGAGTGGGTGTACATGTTTTATGGGAGACGACTGTAGGGACCGCGACCTACCACAACGGAAAAGAAGCTGGCCCGCGCCAAGACAGCCGTGCCCGCAGAAGCCAAAAGGAGACAGAGGAACGCCCGATGCGTTTCTCCTCTCCACCATCGACGAAAGCCAGGCCAGCGGCCACGCAGCAGCCTGAAGCTCGAAGGGAGAGAAACGCAGCGACATTTCCCCCACCCCCCCGGCCGTCATTGACTGCGATCGACGCCGGCAGAGGCGTCATTTAGAGAGAGCGCTGCCAAAGGGGCGCTACCCTCAAGCGCAGCAGAGCCGGAGCAAAGGCAAGCTTGCACTGTTAGCGGTAAGAGACGACGGCAGAGACGAAAAACAAAGCCGAGGATCAAAGCTGCGCTGTCCGCCAGTTCTGGGCAGAATAAGGCCACTAGGGCTCTGCCCGAACTTGGCAAACTTTACTTCTCTGGCAGCTACGAACGCAAACACTACATACCTCCGAGACGCGATAACAAAGTCCTTAAAGGACACGTGCGAAAAGTGTGGCCGGACACACAATGTCTTGGCCGCCGGACACGGGTTCCAGCCCACCACAGCGGACAGCATCGTCGAGGCGCCGCGCCACGGCAAAAGGACTTAGCCAGACGCGCGCCAACGAATACGGGTGAGCCGGCCGAGGGCCAAATGTCTGGGCAGGATCCTGGAGTGTGAAGTAGGGCCAGATTAGGGACCGTGAATTTAATAAAGAGTAGAACCAAAACCACAACACGATCGTCGTTCTCCCTCGCACCCGCATGAAATTCCGCATGGAAAAATCACCCCTCCCTCGTGAGACGCGCGCCAAATAGCTTCCCCTCCCGCTTACTCATTCCTCGAGCTGGTGGCTGGGCTTTCACCGCACCAACTCCGCGTGGCCGGTCAGCAAGATCAGGGCCAGAGTTTTGGCAGGATGGGAGCAGGGATTTGTCGCCACTGGGTTCTCCCGGGCACATATCCGGCGTGGGCGTTTGGCTGCTGGGCTTCCCGAGCCACGTGTCCGCCATCATTAGCGCGTGTTACAACGCTTTCCCCCTTCCCCCCCTTCGACCAACATTTTTCCCTCCACCGTCGCTGGGTCACGCCGGGCGTTGAGGAATCCTGCCGGCTGGAAGGAGTCGCCGCTGCTGGGCAACCGAGCGGGTGCGGGGAACGGGGAGGTAAATGGCCGTCGCCAGAGTAGCTGCGTCCGAGATTTCCCCTTTCCCAAAGGCATATTTGCCCATCTCGTACGAGTCCCCTGCCACTGCCATTTTGTCCCCTAGAAAACCAATAAAATATTCGGCGTCATGTCTTGGCCGTCTCTAAATTTATAAATATTTCTGGAGAGTAATTCTGGGCCGCTGAGGTTTTACACCGGCCTAAGACACACCCTTAGAGATGGCGGCGAACAGGGACCGGTCAGGACATCTAGGATATAAATTTTCAGTGAATTAAGCCCCACTGGCCGAAAACAGAATTTTTCTAGGAGACGAATATAAGGAAAATTAATTTCATAAATTAATATTTTTGGTCGGAGTGCATTTATTTTTGCGAGTGCATAATTTTTCTGTCTCGCATGTCGCGGCCCTCAAAGGGATCCTGCGAGATCCTGCCGCCGATAATAAAATAAGATCATAAGGATTCAAACAACTTACATAATTCAAAATAATAAATCGAAATAATGAAATAAAATAAACTTAAATAAAATAAACTAAATCTAAATAAAATAATAAATTAAATAAATCCGAATAACCTAAAAAAAATTAAATAAATACAAGGAAAATAAGATTTAAATAAAATAAATAACAATCGAAGAAATAAATAAGAAAATCAAAAGAAATAAAAAAAATACTAGAAACAAATTAATAATCGAAGAAACAAATACGGAAATCGAGTGAATAATCGGGAAAAAATACTGAAACGAATAAATAATAATCGATCGCTTAATTGAATAAGTGAATAAAAATACGGAATAAAATAAATAGAACTCGAATAAATAAAAATCGAATTAAATACCAAAAATCACAATAATAAAATACAACTACATAATAAAACAATAAGATTCGAATACAAATAAGACATGCCGAAGTAAAATTCTCGAACAATAAACCCTGTGATCCTGCGAGATCCGAATTACTGGTGTACGTGCATACATTGCGCATCCTATGAGATCCAACCCAGCAAACTCGTGCCCAGCAATATAGAATCCAGTCTTTATTCCGTCATTTCCACTCGTTCGAGCCTCTTTTGTTATTTTTCGATCCTCGTTCTCCGCGTATCCTGTGAACCATGGTCGTCACATGGATCAGTTATCGCAAAAAGATGGAACTGAAAACCATCCTCGGCGAGTTCGGACTCGAACGAAGCGGCACTGTGGACGAGCAGCGTGCTCGGCTCTTAGCATTTTCGCGGCAGCCTGACAATTCCGAAGCAATCCAGGGTCGACTCGATGAACTGGAACGCCGGTTCGGAAATGCACCAACTGGGGACATGAAGTCGCCTATACCGCCGGATCCGGCGCTCATATCGCCAGAACCGACCACGTCGGCATCGTTGGTACCACCGTCGTTTCTTCTACCGCTAAGCACTTCCCCAGCCGCAGGGCGACGCCCGACCACGAAGACGTAAGATCCTCCGCGATCCGCGACAGGATGACGTAGTGGGGCCTTTCGTAATATGGAAGGAGGGATCCACTTGGGTTCATAGAGCACATCAAAGAGCGTGCCGATACCTACCGGATTGACCGGAGATATCTGGCTCAAGCCCTGGTGGTGCTGCTGACCGGCCGGACTGAAAGTTGGTTCCGCACTGGCGGACTCCAACAAGCCAGTTGGGTCTAGGTTCGCCGGGAATTCCTTGACTTCTTCTTGCCACCGCGCTACTACCAGCGGTTGGAGGACGAGATAAGGACGCTTTTTCAGAAGTCCAATGAACCATTTAGGGAATACCTGATTAACATTCGTTTACGGATGCGCCGGGCAGGATTTTCCGCAGACAGAGAGCTGGAGAGGATTTACGAGAACATGCTGCCGGAATATCAACTGTATACCCGGAGGCAGGATTTCCGTACGCTGATCGAACTGACCCACCTCGTGACCAACTACGAGGAGACACCGACGCCTGCCGGCATTGCGGCCAATCCGGGCACTTCGAAGCCGAGTGTAGGAATCAACGGATCCTATTCTGCTGGGATTACGGTCAACGAGGACGCAGGACGATCGACTTTTGCCGACAGCCATCATCGGGTAACGGGCAAGGGCCTCGTGTGACCGGGAATCACCCGAGGAAGCCAACGTACCCACGAAGCCACTCTCCACCAGTATCAGGGACGCATCCACGCTACCATCCACATGGAGGGACGACGGTTTATAGCTACCCTGGACACCGGAGCTACACATAGCTTCATTAGCGAAGGTCTGGTCCAAATGCTAAACATCCGTACTCAGGTAAGACTCGCCGAAGGGACGTGCCGCGAGCTGACCAGAGCTCTGGTAGCAAAAATCTCCTCGGGAGGGAACGGACGCCCACCATTTTACTCGTGATGTCGGACACCTTGGACGACATACTCTTAGGAATGGACTTCCTCGGCGGAATCGGAGCAACCCTGCTATGCGGCGGGCAGACCCTCAGTCTACAGCCAAGCAACCACACGAAGCCACACGAAGCCACCCTCTGACCAGCGAAGATTAACAACGCTCCACATCCAGCGACCACAAGGAGTCCATCTCCCCCTACGAAGACAAGCCATCCACGGCACACCACGCAGAGCTCTGCCCAGCGAAGAACAACGACGGAGCCACGCTCCTCCCACATTGAACAGCCACAGACGACAGCGCGAGAAGAGCCACGCTCTACCCCCCGAGGGCAACCAAGGGAGCCACGCTCCACAGCCCAAGAACAGCCAAGTACGACGCATCGAGCACAGTCTCGAGACACAGTCTTGCCCGTGACGGAGAACCAGCCGCCCTGTTGGAGACAGCCTTTGCCGGTGGCAGACGCCACAGCCGCGCAACGGAACTCTTTCCGTGCCTCCCAGAAACGTGTCCGCTTCCAGGATCACGTCGAGGAAACGCCGAAGCAGAGCCTGCCCCTATGCGGAACCGTCAATTCGGTGAGTCATCCCACAGAGGACCACGTCATGTTCCAGACAGAGGACTCCGAGACTCAGGATTACCCCGAGCCTTGGGTGAAGGAGTTCCTGGACCAGGAACTGGCCAAGTTTGATACTCTCTCAGGGGTATCACACATCGTGGAGCATCGCATCATCATGCGCACCGATCGACTTCTTAAGCAGCGGTATTTTCCAAGGAACCCGGCTATGAGGGCCATCATTGATAAGCAGATCAACGAGCTCCTCCGAGAGGGACGCATCGAACCCTCCAAAAGCCCGCACAGCGCGCCCATCGTCATCGCGGCCAAAAAGAACGGCGAAGTCCGCATGTCCGTGGACTACCGCCTACTCAATGAGAACTCCGTGCCAGACGCCTATCCGCTTCCGATGATCCGTGAGATCTTGGAATGGCTGCGGAACTCGAAGTTCATTTCGACGCTGGACCTCAAGAACGGGTATTGGCAAATACCAGTGGCCCCAGACAGTCGGGAGTGCACGGCATTTACCGTTCCCGGTAGAGGTTTGTTTCATTGGCGCGTCATGCCTTTCGGTCTTCTCTCCGCCCCAGCCACGTTTCAACGCGTCCTAGACACGGTCATCGGTCCGGATATGGAACCTGACGCGTTTGCATATCTGGACGACATCATCGTCATAGGTTCCACACTGGAGGAGCATGTCGCCAACCTAGGAGATGTTTTCAGACGTCTCCGCTGCGCAAACCTGCGCCTCAACAGAGGGAGATGTCATTTCTTCCAGCGCCGCATCGTATACTTGGGCCATGTGATCAGCGAAGCCGGAATCCATATGGACCCGGACAAGGTCGCTGCGATCCGTGAACTCGCGCTGCCGACGAGCCTGAAGGAACTACGAAGATGCCTGGGAATCGCCTCCTGGTATCGCCGCTTCGTGCCGAACTTCGCCGATGTTGTGGCACCCATGACATCGCTGAAGAAGGGCCACAAGTGGGAATGGACGCCGAGGCAAGACCACGCCTTCCAGGACCTGAAGACGCTGCTGACCGAAGCTCCCATTCTAGCCTGTCAAGATTTTGGGGAGAAGTTAATGCTACAGACCGACGCCAGCGAGTATGGAAACGGAGCCGTACTCACACAGACCATCGATGGAAACGAGAGGGTGAAAGCGTATGCCAGCCGACGGCTCACCACCGCCGAGAGGAGTGTCTCGCCATCGTCTGGGCGATTCGAAAGATGCGGTGTTACATCGAGGGATATTGATTCGACGTCATTACGGATCATCACTCCCTGAAGTGGTTGAACTCCATTGACAATACAACAGGCAGGATTGCCCGTACGACGTCCATTACCGGAAGGGAGCCCAGAAATAAGTGGCCGACGCCCTTTCTCGCCAACCGCTGCCCATAGTGCAGCAAGCGCAGGTACAAGAAGTCAACTTAAAATTGATCGCGAGGATGCTCCAGAAGATTCGGGCTGAACCAGCGAAGTTCCCGGATTACCGAGAAGAGAATGGGCAGTTATATCGTCGCATCGGCCTACGGCCTGAGGTAGAGGAGTACATGCCTTGAAAGCTGTGCGTAGGGGCAGACTACCGCCAGCGAGTACTCGAGGAGTGTCACGATCACCCCACCGCCGGCAATCTAGGAGTCCGGAAAACCAACACTCGCGTGGCGCTATTACTGGCCTGGACTGTTCCGCGAAGTGGCCCGTTACGTGCGCCGTTGTCCCACTTGTCATGATTACGAGGTGAGTCAAGAGAAGCCTGCTGGCCAAATGTTTACCCGACAGGTCGAGGAGCCATTCCACATCCTCTGCGCAGATTTCGTCGGCCCGCTTTCGCGGTCGAAACAGGGCAATACGATGCTCCTAGTATTCCTGGACGCCTTCAGCAAGTGGGTGGAGCTAGTGCCCCTTCGAAAAGCTACCGCAACTCATCTGGAGCGAACCTTCAGAGAGCGGATCTTGAGCCGATTCGGTGTATCAAAAACGTTTGTCTGCGATAACTGGACGCAGTTTACCGGTCGCTCGTTTCAGAGGTTCTGCCAGTGGCTGGGAATGGAGCTGCAGCACACGGCGCTCTACACCCTAAGACAAAATCCGACGGAAAGGGACAACAGGACGATCAAGACAATGATCGCCCAGTACTTGGATGGACGCCAACAGCACGAATGGGATCAACTTCTGCCAGAAATATCGCTACCACTCAACAGTAGTGGATCTGATACTACCGGATTCAGCCCAGCATTTTGGTGCAAGGCCGGGAACCACGACTGCCGAAGGCATTGTACGACGAAGTCACCCCCGGACGAGGCACCCCAGAGGTTGCCCCGACAGAGCAAAGCGAACCACTCCGGAACATCTTCGACGTCGTCCGGAATAACGCCGACCGCGCCGCCGCCGAGCAAGGCCGCCATTACAACCTGCGCCGGAGAACGTGGAGACCACCAGTTGGATCCATGGTACTGGTGCGCCGACACGCCTTGTCCAACGCCGCCGAGGGCTTCGCCGCTAAATTAGCAGCGAAATACGAAGGACCCTTCCGGGTAGCAAAGTTCCCATCGCCGAACATCGTGCAGCTGCACATGCCAGGAAGCCGATGCAGGCGGACCGCCAGCCTGAACAAGCGGAAGGCGTACCACCACGACGATGATGCCGAAACCGAAGCCGGAACCCACCAAGCAGAAGCAGACGCCGAAGACACCACGCCCGAAGACACCGCACACATCACCTTTGATGCACAGCCAGAGGCCAAGACCGCGCGGCACAGAAAACCCATCCCGCGCCGACAACACTAACGACGAGCGCCCATGCAGAGGGGGAGACGACCATGTTTTGTATGGGCCACTTGTTGACAGGCGCGCCTATCCAACGTCCCGAACCCCCTAGTGGGGTGAACATGTGTCTCTTCCCGTAGCCGTAGCCAGTCAATCCTAGCCCGCTCCGTTAGGTAGGGCCCAGGGCGACACACTAATACAATTTTATCTGTCGTAGCCGGTTGGCTGATGCTGGTTGTCCAGTGGACGGCCGGTTGGCCGTGCTGCTCCTATGTTGAAATAGGAAGATTACGATGGAAGGGTAACTGCCCTTCAATTACCGCTGTCCTAGAGACTTAGTCGGTATAATGATTAATAAAAGAGTTAACGGCTAAGTGCCGGAGTTTCATTTATATGAGCTGGTGCTCTTTATTTCTTGAATATCAAAAACGAACTGAAGCTTAAAGCTAACAAAGGAGATATTGCACGAGCTTCCGGCCAGACGCTGTGTCAGCAATTTGGCCGGAGCGAGCCTTAGGACGATCGGTCATTGCCGTCGCCCGGTTAACTTAGTCACGGATCTCCAAATCTACGTCCTGCAAATTACTCCTGTAATTAGCACTACCTGGTGTGAGCGATAGTCGTTGACATTCTCCCCGAATTTCTTAATCTGCTCCAGGTTACGCTCACTCAAGCAATGAAGGTAAGGGAGGCTAAGTATATCATGTTCTAAGATGATATTTAGGGGGGGGGAGCTAGCTAGTCCTGGGACCCTTTTCTGGGCCGCGTCGTAGTAGACGTACCGGGTTTCATTAACCGTGGCACTTTCAAGAAAGGTGATGAGGTGAGTCCCTCGTATGTGGACGCAAGTGCCATTGTCCACGCTCACGCAAGCCGGGCGATCGTTTACGATGATGATGTCTTTATCTACGTAGGTGACGGGATGCAAATCGTCATGTTGTATGTCGCAGTGAGCAACACCTCCAGCGTGGAATTCTCTTATTTATTTATTTATTTATTTATTTATTTAGAAAATAGCAAATTTCTGCCATTGCAAACCATATCCGTACCTCTGACCGGGTATGGAGTGTTTTTTAATGATAGGATAGGTGTCTTACTGTAATTTCACTGTTTCCATCCAAGGACAATTCAACATGTAGTGAAGAATATAAATCATTATAGGCCGTACATAAAACGCGGAAGGGGTCGTGCATCTCAAAATTCGATGTACACACATTTAGTGCAATCGGTCGAAAATAACGCGACGGTCTTGAATAAGCCGAGAAACTCAACTGACTTAATAGATGCGATGAAGAAATGTGACCATTAATGAGTTTGTGAAGGAACATCACTCCGTGGCAGGTCCGACGATCCTTCAGCGAGGGCAGGCACAGAAGACGCAGCCTGTCGTTATAGGAAGGGAGGTGACGATGTGATTCCCAGTTAAGTCCCCGTAGAGCAAACAAAAAGGAATTGTTTCTGAACTGATTCAATAAGGTCTTGAACTTTCGCATATTGAGGTGACCATACTCACGAACATTATTCCAGAATTGGGCGAACAAGAGAGATATAAAGGAGTTTAGTGGTATAGGGATCATCAAACTCCTTCGACCAGCGCTTAACGAAGGCAAAAACCCCTTTGGCTTTACCAACAATTATGCCAATATGGTCGGTGAAGTTTAAGTTATGCTTAAACAGAACCAGTTACCTGTACACGATTTGAAAATGAACCCTTAAAAGCTACTTTTTGTGTTCGCTTCGATAAATAAGTGGCGATCCAATTAATCAACAGAACAGGAAAGCCCAAAAGTGTAAGTTTTTTTATAAGTAAGAGGTGATTCACAGAATCAAAGGCTTTGCTGAAGTCTGTAAAAATAACATCAGTTTGTGTGTTGAATTTAAACGCGTTTCTAATGACAGCACAAAACTCAAGAAGGTTTGTGGAACTAGAACGTTGTCTCATAAAGCCATGCTGCGAGGTGGACATTAATGAGCTACATTGGTGTTGAAGCTGAGCAGTAACTAAAAGTTTAAATAATTTTGGAATCGCACTAAGCTTTGCAATCCCTCTGTAGTTTTCGATGTTGATGATTTACTACCCTTTTTGTGAAAGGGAATTATGAAGGAATTCTTCCCACATTCGGGAAAAAATGAAAACTGAAGAGACAACTGATACAGCTTGGACAGTGGACTACTTAGCGCACTAGCACAATTTTTTAAAACACAGCTGGGTACCAAATCTGGACCAGAAGAGAAGGAAGGTTTGAGTGTTTTGAGGTTCAGAGGAACATCATCATCACTGATCGTGGGCATGAAGATGCAATTGGAGTGCGGAAGAGGATATGGATACGATGAGGTAGTATCAAAGTTAATAGATGAGTACAATGATTGGAAAAATTTAGCGAATAAGTTCGACTCAGTATTGAGATGAAGACAGGATGGAAAGATTTAAGATTTTCGTTTAGAATTGACAAACGCGTAAAATAGCTAGGGGTTCGCCTGGAACTCGTTTCTGCACCGATTTAGGTAATAATTGTAGCACTCAGAATTATGTGTTAAAAAATTATAACGTGCTGTTAAGTATCTAGCACGGTCGACTTGCAACCCAGTTCTACTAAACTTTTTAAAAAGTCTAGACTTCACATTTTTCAAGTTGGAAAGTCGACGAGAAATCCAGGGAGGCTTATGCGAGACGTCAGAATGTGAAAACGATGGAACAAACATGTCAAAACCAGAGTAGATAATGTCATAGAAACGGTCGAATAAGTTTACGGGATCGTCAGTAGGAGAGTCCAAAAAAGTCCAATCGACCGAATATAAAAAAATGTGTTCATGTCAGAGAAATTAGCTTTACGGAAACAGCGAAAAGTTGCTGGCTCAGCTAAAGGACAAGACTGTAATGGAGTCGATACTTCTAGATTTATCTCAAGAGTGGGGTGATAAGCGTCTTCGGGGCTGGAGGGAGGGTCAATTCTAGAAACGTAGGCATTAGAAAACTCCGACGCAAAAATAAGGTCTAGGACTTTGTCACCACAGTTTCTTACACGATTTATTTGTCCCAATGAAAGGTCAATAAGGCCGTGAACAAAATCATGGGGCGCAGTGGGAATAAGAACATTCGAGTCAGGGGAGGGCATCCAAGATATGGACGGAAGGTTGAACTCTCCCATGACAATAAGGTGATCGTTCGCACCAAGAGTAGAATGAATGTTTAGAATTAATGAGACATGCTGTAAGTAAATGTTCGTGTCAGACCGGGGTGGGATGTACGAGCATAAGACATAAACAGAGTAGTCATGGACTTGAATGCGAACCGCAACAAACTCTAAATCGCTATCTGTGTCAGTTATCGGAACCAATTCGGAAGTTAAATCGGACTTAACTGCGATAAGAACACCGCCGCCGCTTCGAAGTTGGCGATCACATCTATAGACGACGTAGTTACTAGCAAATAATTCGCTATCAGAGACGAACGAGTTGAGCCAAGTTTCAGTAAAGGCAATAACATTGGCATCGAAGGAGGCACTATTAACGTGAAGTTTACTAAGTTTGCCTAATAAACTGCGAACATTCTGATAGTGAAGGAGAAATGAATCAATCAGTTTTTTGGAGCTCTAGTAGAGGGAGTCAAAGGCCCACGAGCCCGAGGATTACTTTTATGAATGATTTCATGAACTATGGCATGTTCAGGCCAAACTGAAGTATCAAGAACCCTAGTCATTAAAGAGTCGGAAAGCCCAATTTCAAACGAGGATACTTCACGTCTTTGTTTAAAATTGAATTTTTAGGCGGTAAATTCAGTACTAGAAATATTCAATTTGTTGCTCAAATGGGTTTTAACGTCGTGTTCGGAAGCACCCGGATTGAGGCGGGAAAGAAAGGCAAATTTTTTGGGGGCAACACCAGCTAGTGGTGCCGGACTCCTTAGTGCAACTCCAGAAATGCATACCACCGTCGGAGGAACCACCGTCGGAGGAACCGCCGCGGGAGCGATTACCACCGGAGGAGCCACTGGAGGTGCGTCAGAAGCCAACAGAGCTTCGTTGGAGGCAGCAGCATGAGACGTGGATGCCTGGTCGATGTTATAAGCTGCAAAGCCGGGGGCGCGTCGAAATCCACAGCCACGGCGTTATCCGTAGATTTGTTTCGAGGGGTGAACTGCATAAGAGGAGTGCTTGCTGGGTCTGAAATAGGCAAAAAGCAATAAGAGGAAAGAAGATTGAAGGAGAATTTGAGTTCGCTGGAGAGGACAGGATCTAAATTCACGATAATGTTAAAAAATTTATTGAAATATATAAACGAGGAGCAGAGTCGAGTAACGACATTTATTAATAATTACAATAACGGAATCAGCAAGACGTTTTTGGAATGAGATAAGAGAATATAGGATAGAATACATCGATAGAATTGCGATAAAAATAGATATGCTAGGGCTAAACTTGAATGAGGTAGCCGAAAGTTTTTTTTTATTATTAGCAAAAATTGGGCTAATTTCGAAATTTATTTACGATAAAAAGCTAGCAGCTAGGTATATCAAAGATTTGGATGAGCAAGGAATAAAAATTTTATCTGAAGAACACATGAACGAATTATTGGATCTAAAAACAATAATAAAAAACACAAGGTTACCAATGTTTAAAAAAGGAGAATACTATTTACAGAATGGTACCATTACCAATGTATAAAACAGAATTTATAATTACACCAAAATATGATGTAAGCAATGAAGAAGAAATGTACTATTATAAATATAAGTGTCCGAGGATTAGGAATTAATATATATGTAAGATTGACAAAATTGTAAACCAAATTAACGAAGAATGTCTTAAGAGACTGATTAGCAGAAAGGAAGCAGCTTGTGCGACAAGGGATGCCGGACTCGTAACCAGGATCTTCGAACCAGAGGAGGCTTACATTGCGATTTTTGACGGGGAAAATGTGAAGCTGCAAACAGACTGTGGACAGGGCAGAACCCTGAATGGGTCAGCACTAATCACATTTAGTGGGTGCAGAGCCATGTAGAATTTATTTATTTATTTATTTATTTAGAAAATAGCAAATTTCTGCCATTATAAACCATATCCTTACCTCTGACCGGGTAAGGAGTGTTTTTTAATGATATGCTCCGACTCACATCAGGTGTTCAGAGGCAAGGATAGGTGTCTTAAAATAATTTCACTGTTTACATCCAAGGACAATTCAACATGTAGTGAAGAATATAAATCATTATAGGCCGTACATAAAACGCGGATAGGGTCGTGCATCTCAAAATTCGATTTACACACATTTAGTGCAATCGGTCGAAAATAACGCGACGGTCTTGAAGGGACCGAGAAACTCAACTGACTTAACAGACTGACTTAACTATTAACGTGAAGTTTACTAAGTTTGCCTAATAAACTGCGAACATTCTGATAGTGAAGAAGAAATGAATCAATCAGTTTTTTGGAGCACTAGTTGAGGGGGTCAAAGGCCCACGAGCCCGAGGATTACTTTTATGAACGAATTCGTGAACTATGGCATGTTTAGGCCAAACTATAGTGTCAAGAACCCTAGCCAGTAATGCGTCGGAAAGTCCAATTTTAAACGAAAATATTTCACGTCTTTGCTTAAAATTGAATTTTGAGACGGTAAATTCGGTGCTAGAAATATTCAATTTGTTGCTCAAATGGGTTTTAACATCATGTTCGGAAGCACCTGGATTAAGGCGGGAAACAAAGGCAAATTTTTTGGGGGCAACGCCAGCTAGTGGTGCCGGACTCCTTTGTGCAACTCCAGAAATACGTGAAGATTGGGGTCCAATGCGGGTGATAGGCGGCGCAGAAATGATGACCGCCGGAGGTACCACCGTCGGAGGAACCGCCGCGGGAGCGATTACCACCGGAGGAGCCACTGGAGAAGCGTCTGAGGCCAAATGAGCGTCGTTAGAGGCAGCGGCATGAGACGTGGATGCCGGGCACGTTGAAAACATCCGGACCAGATCTGGTGGCTAATACAACTTCGTCATCAGAGCCGTCGTCCACGGCCACGGCGTTATCCGTAGATTTGTTTCGAGGGGTGAACTGCATAAGAGGAGTGCTCGCTGGGTCTGAAATAGGCAGAAGGCAATTAGAAAGGTAACTCCTTGGTTTGTTTACCGGGTCACTTAGCAGTTGTAATAATTTGAAGTGATGTTCCGCCTTCTGGAAACGGTTTGACAATTCCTTGAAACCGGCCGCCAGCGACTGAAACTCCAGGTGAGTTTGCCTCATAAAAATCCTCATATCGGATTTAATATGCAGGCAGCTCGGGCACGTCCAGTCCAATCCACTATGCTTACGTATGCGATCAGCAATACGCCCGCCGTATTGCCCAAAACCGGCGCAACCGACGTGTGCAATGTTTTCACGTAGCCAACAGCTAACAAAGACCTGCTTAGCAGTGAATTTGCGACTCTTGGGACAATTGTCAGCACAGCAGGTAGCCATAATTTCCGTAAATAATTAATAGACATTATAAACACACGAAATTAAATAAAATGAAAAGAATATTTATAAATCCGCAGCAAAGAAAACGATCAAAACAAAAATCAAAAAGCGCAAAAATAAGAGCTTTTATTAAGCGCCAAGAAGTTGTGAGTTTGTGTGATTGTTCAGCGTGTGCAGATCACTTGCGCCAACAACAACACCAACGCGATGCAGAGATAAGCGGTAATCGCGATGCACAAGAAGAGAAAGGGAAAGCGAGATGATAAAAATGCAAAACCGAAATTGTTTTACGAGATTAAAGTCACTGTCTTTATTTGAAATGATCCAGATGTTGTTGAATGATAAGGATCATGTAAACACTGATCACTTGCCAAAAATTTGGGCTTTAAAGAAAAGAATTTCGCTAAGAAAACTTTAAATGAAGGGAGAGCGATGTAAAACGCGTCTAACTCAGAAGCTTGCGAAAAGCTTGTTGAAATCTAAAAATTTCCTATATACGAAATAAATACAGTGGACTTATTTTTACCTTTTTTATACCCTTGCAGGGTATTATAATTTAAGTCAGAAGTTTGCAACGCAGTGAAGGAGGCATTTCCGACCCTATAAAGTGTATATATTCTTGATCAGCATTAACAGCCAAGTCGATCTAGTCATGTCCGTCTGTCCGTCTGTTTGTCTGTCTATCTGTCTGTCTGTCCGTTTCTACGCAAACTAGTCCCTCAGTTTTGAAGCTATCTGAATGAAACTTTGCAGACAGTCTTCTATATTCTCACTCGTACATAAGTCGGAACTGGCCAGATCGGACGACTATATCATATAGCTGCCATACAAACGATCCGTAAATTTGTTGAAAAAAAATTATAACTTCACTGTTTTTTAACATATCTTGATCAACTCGCGGTTGAGCTTTTTATATTATTTCTGATTTTTATATTTAATTTTATAAAAATCGGACTACTATATCATATAGCTGCCATAGGAACGGTCGTGAAATTTTCAGAAAAAAATTATAGCTTTGTCAGTTTTCAACATAATTTCTTCTACTTTGAGATACTAGTGTTTCATATTTTTTCAGAATTTTGTTGTAAATTTCAAAAGAATCGAACGACTATATTATATAGCTGCCATACAAACGATCGGTAAACATGGAGAAAAATTACTTTTTACTTTACATGTACAAATGTGAAATAATGTAAAAAAATGTAAAACTGTAAAAATTGTATATATATGAAAGTAGTTCATATTATATTATATTAGGATAGATTATAATTTATACAATTGGAATCTGCAAGGGTATACCAATTTCGGCGTGCCGAAGTTAGCTTTCTTTCTTGTTTTTATATGAAACCAGAAATTAATTTTTTGAAAATAACTTTCCATTTGCGAGGAAAAATCCAACTGTGACGACGATGCTATTTTAATAAATGAGAATTAATTACAAAATCAAATAAAAAAAAAATTTTCTTGAAACTTCCGACCCCCACAACTCTAACAGGAATTGGAGGGTGGGCAAACATTAAATTGTTCTAATTTTTTTTTTATCGATCACTCTTACAGCAATTGGAGGGTGGGTAAACAACAAATCTCTCGTAAAGAAAATACAGATTTATGAATAGGGAACTCCACGACGAAGTCGTTCTCGACGAGGAAGTTCTTGAGGAAATTAGGAGAAGAATGGAGGCAAATCAGGAAAACACACACCCCGAAGCGGGTCAATCGACCAGCGGGGAGGCGCAAGACCAAATCTTGCTTATGCAACAGGTGCAAATTACTGCTATTGAGGCGGCCATAGAGGATGCACTCCGGAAACAGCAGGAATTATTTGAGGAAAAATTAGCCCATGTTCAACAGGAGTTAGACTCACTGAAAATTAGGGGCAATATCCCAAATATAAAAACATATACAGAAATTGACCTTAAGCCAGAAATACCTTGTGACGAACCACTCGATATGGTGCAGTCAGTCCCAGTATTTGACGGGAAACAAGAAAATTATGTTTCCTGGAGACAAGCTGCCTGTGCGGCATACAAAGTTTTTGAAAAACACCAGGGCAGCAGCCGGCACTATCAGGCCGTAGGAATAATAAAAAATAAAATAACCGGCCCAGCAGCCGTCGTCCTAGCCTCCTTTTATACTGTATTTAATTTCAATGCCATATTGGCGCGTTTAGACTTCACATACGCGGACAAAACTCAATCGCATGTAATTAAACTTGTATTAAGCTTGTCTAGGCAAGGAGAACTTCCCCTGCTCAAATACTATGATGAAATAGAGCGGAAGCTAACGCTTCTAACTAACAAAACCATCATGACTCATGATGCGGCCGCAGCGGTCGTCCTGAACGAAGAGCACAGAGAAGACGCTTTACATGCGTTTGTATCTGGCTTAAAAAAGTCTTTGAAAATAGCCGTTTTCCGGCACAGCCACGAGACTTGCCGTCAGCATTAGCGCTAGCGCAAGAAGCTGAATCAAGCAATGAAAGAACTCTTTTCGCAGCCAGGTTTGCCCGGCACACAGAGGAGAAAACGTTCAGGCCAAAAAACCAGCGGCAAACCGGCTGGAAAACCTACGAACAAAATCAAAATTTAGGGGCAATAAAAAAGAACCCTCACTATGTCAAGACCCAGAAAGACAATAACCAAAGCGGTTCATTCCGACAAAGACCGCGTAATAACGCGGAAGCTGAACAACCAGCGCCAGAGCCAATGGATGTTGACACATCCTCTCGGTTCAAGCAACCTACAGCTTGGCAAAAAGGGCAGTCGAATCGATTCCCACAAAAAATTAACTTCATGCCGGAACAAGAACCCGACAATGAGAACTACGACTCAGTCGCTCAAGCTTCCGCCACCGAAATAGAAGACGACCTAGACGCAGATGACTTCTGCAGTTTTTTAGGATAAAGTCCCTGCTCCCCTACATTACCCGTAAGGTGGCAGGAAGGGAAATAAGAATATTACTAGATACGGGTACTTCTAAAAATTTCATTACTCCACTCCCGGGGCTGAAAGGCATCGTGGCAGCGGAGAAACCTTTTACGGTAAAGTCAATCCATGGCTCTTCTAAAATCGACAAAAAATGTTTAGTTTCGGTGTTCAACTTTTTTATATTAAATAATCTCAAGGACTTTGACGGTATTGTCTGACTCGACTTGCTTAAACAAGTGGATGCGACACTGGATTTTACCAACAATGTCCTGCAGACAAATAATGGAAACGAAAGTATCAAATTTACTAAAGCAAAAAACGTAAACTTTATAAAAATTAATGACGAAGACGTTTCCGTGGCAATTAAAGCCACTTTTGATGAAATGATTGTAAAAAATCATAGAGCCTTCGCCGATCCGGACGAGGCCCTGCCATTTTACATAAATACTACAATCAAAACTGGCGGGGAGCCAGTATACTCAAAGTCATACCCTCACCCCATGGGTGTAACTGAATTCGTCAATGCAGAGGTTTAACAACTTCTTGCGGACGCCGTAATCAGACCATCCAGGTCCCCGTATAACAACCCTACGTGGGTTGAGGACAAAAAAGGCACAGACCAAAACGGGGTAAAAAAGAAGCGATTAGTCATCGACTTCAGAAAACTGAATCAGAGAACCGTGGACGATAGGTATCCCATCCCTACGATTTTGACAATACTGTCGAACATGGGCGAGTCACAATTTTTTACAACACTCGACCTAAAGTCCGGATTCCACCAGATTGAATTGGCGGAAAAAGACAGGGAAAAAACAGCTTTCTCCATAAAAAACGGCAAATACGAATTCTGTAGGTTGCCATTCAACCTAAAAAATGCCCCTAGCATCTTTCAGAGAGCTATTGATGACGTGCTGAGGGAAGGAATCTCTAAGCTATGCTACGTGTATGTAGATGACGTCATAATATTCTCCAAGACAAAAGAGGACCATGTAAAAGACGTAGATTGGGTACTCAATAAACTCTTGGAGGCAGGTATGAGAGTATCTCAAGAAAAGTCAAAGTTCTTTAAAAAGAGCATTGAATACTTGGGATTCACTGTGTCGCAGGGGGGGCTTAAAACATCACCTGAAAAGGTAAAAGCCATAAAGGAATTTCTCCCACCCAAATCGCTCTTCGACCTCAGGTCATTCCTAGGGTAAGCGAGCTACTACAGGTGTTTTATAAGAAACTTCGCGACAATTGCAAGACCCTTGACAAACATTCTGAAAGGGGAAAACGGAAAAGCCAGCAAATATCAGTCAAGAAAAATTGACATAAATTTGACAAAGGAGCAAAAAGAATATTTTGACAAACTGAGAGAAATCTTAGCATCAGAAGACGTTCTGCTCTCGTATCCAGACTTTAAGAGGCCATTCGATCTAACAACGGATGCGTCAGGCTTTGGTCTCGGGGTAGTGCTATCCCAAGACGGCCGCCCAATCACCATGATATCACGCGCCTTGCGTGATTGCGAAAAAAATTATGCAACCAACGAACGGGAGCTTCTCGCTATCATATGGGCATTAAAAATCTCCGGAATTACCTCTACGGAGTAAAAGACTTACAAATCTTCACCGATCACCAGCCATTAAGCTTCGCTAAAACGCTGGAAAGGAATTATCAATGACCATGGCGCAAAACTAGTTTACAAGCCAGGGAAGGAAAACCTTGTGGCGGACGCACTGTCCCGCCAGAACATAAACGCCCTCCAGGATGGGCAGGAATCGGACGTAGCTACCGTGCATAGCGAACAATCGCTAACTTACACGATTGACTCAACCGACAATCCCGTAAACTGCTTCCGGAATCAAATAATAATCTTGTTTAGGAGCAATGTTAGGCACGCGATCAGAATACAAAATCGCGACAAACTACTAAAAGCCCTGCTGTGAATGCAGAGGTAGTGAACGCAATACATTGCTCATTACCAACTCTAGATTTCATTCAACACCAGTTAGTTGAGTTATTTCCTAGCACTTCATTCAAGTACGCGAAGACCTTCGTACAAGACATAACGGACACAACAGAGCAAAGGGAAATAGTTGTAACGGGGCACAACAGGGCTCATCG
>VNJR01010869.1:0-150814 GCA_008042585.1 Drosophila punjabiensis
CTGAAAACATTGCATGGAAAAAAGTATAAGAGCGAACAGCAAAACACGAATGCTATGATCAGTGAATCGTGCAGTGAAGTGAAGTGAAATAATGCCGCCGAAAACTAGTGGAAAGGCAGCCAAGAAGGCTGGCAAGGCCCAGAAGAACATCACCAAGAACGACAAGAAGAAGAAGCGGAAGAGGAAGGAGAGCTATGCTATCTACATTTACAAGGTCCTGAAGCAGGTCCACCCCGACACTGGCATTTCCTCGAAGGCGATGAGCATCATGAACAGCTTTGTGAATGACATCTTCGAGCGCATTGCTGCCGAGGCTTCTCGTTTGGCGCACTATAACAAGCGCTCGACCATCACCAGTCGGGAAATCCAAACTGCTGTTCGCCTGCTCCTGCCCGGAGAGTTGGCTAAGCACGCCGTCAGTGAGGGAACCAAGGCTGTCACCAAGTACACCAGCTCCAAGTAAATTTTTCTCGCAGATGCGGAGAAACACTAAAAGGCCCTTTTCAGGGCCACAAAAAGTTTTACCAAAGAAGATACATTTTCAAGATCATGATTCTTATTTAATATGTGATTAAAGCTTTAATTTTTAAACACAAGAGCTGTTCGGCTTTAGGTTTTATACTAACCCCTTTTAAAACCTCGAAAAATTGAGTAATATTTTTATATTTCAAACGAACAATGGTAGTCGAGATAGCTGTCGATGCTGATAAATAGTATATATGGTTTATAAGGTCGGAAACTAGGACTTCAATGCTATACGCTATTTCGAGTTTTGTTGGTGTAGGGATATACTTTACCGGTCATACGTCAGGTCACAACTAAATACTGCTGGGTTTTAAGGGGGAACGAGTGTACCTATCAATTGATAAATTTTGATCTCGAAGCATGGGATCTCGGATGGGATGGCGGGACAGCAGCCTTCTTTGCCTTTGTAGCCCCTGATCCAGATGCCTTTTTGGCGGCCACCTTCTTCTCAACTGGCGCTGGTGGGGCAGCCACTGGGACGTAGTTATTTTATTTTATAAAAAATTTATTTCTGATCCCACCTCAGATTTGACAACACAAATTTTGCCGTCGGCAAGAAGACATTTCGATTTGTCTGCTAAGGTTGCCAGACAGTTGGCGGAACAAGTCACTAGGAAACACTCAGCTATAAATACTTATTAAATGCAAACTTTAGCAAAAATATTGTACAATGAAGGTTCAATAAGGTTATTTTATAAATCTAGCTAATTTTTTTAAGTAAATGATAAAAGAGCTGTTCAAATTTAATTGAGAACACTGGAAATGAAGCTGCATGCAAGCTGGCAACCTCTTTATGTAAATAAATAAATTAAATAAGCAATTGCCGCTCTTATTTGGCTTCTAAAACAAATAATATAACAGCTTAAACATTTTTTTGCATTCTGCCAACTATTCAAACCATCAACGTGTTACGACCTGCTTTTTGGATAGGGCAAGGACGGTTAGCCAGTCAATCTCACTCAGGATTTTTCCCCAGATGCCCAAAGGTCGCACCGAAATCCAGCTGATCGAAAAAAAAAAAAAAAACATTTAGAAGAAAACTGCACAACAAATTCATTTAAATTCATATAATTCTCCTGGTCACCGATTCATCCCCCCATTAAGAAACGCTTAGCAACTTATTTTTCAATAAAATTTAATATTTAGACATGTTTAACATATTTCAAATTTCAATTTTTCTTTCAGGATTATCTTCCCATGGGCCAAAGCAAATGTTAATCTAGGATAATCAACAAAGAATGATGAATATGAGAAAATGACGACAGGGACACGCAACGTTGTATGGTTATGTTTATAACTGGCAAGAATTCGTATTTACATAGACATATCTATTTAAACCCTTTCTTTTTTCATAAGCAGATTTCCTACCTACTTGGAGCTCCAAACAGGGATCGAGGGGCTGAGACGGGTCATGGACAATACTACGGGTTCATACCCCTACACAGATTATGCCTCATGCAGCAGAATTTAAAAGTAGTTTTAAATTTTTGGTTAAATTGTTAGTTGGCTTGGGCTTAGGTCCGATTTTTACATTGTTTTAATTAATATTCGTTTACGTTAAAGTTTTACTCCGTTTTCTCGCTTATTGTTCAATTATTTGTACTCTATTTTTGTTATTATAGTGCCTTTTTTTTGTTTTAAATTGTTTAAGTGCTTGTATTGTGTCTTTTGTCTTTATTATGACATTTGTGTGTTTTTTTTTGCCAATATTTTTAGCCAATTAAATAAATAATCAGGCCTGCTCCGGTTCTCGAAATTTGTTTTCGATTTCGATTTGGCCAAAATCTTTCGATTTCGATTTTAACTGCTCCGGTAATTTTTGTTATCGGAATGTTTAAAATTTCGAGAACCAAAGCAGTTCTGATCGTCTTCCAAAAAATATCGCGATGATAATATTTTTTTAAGAGAAAAATATCGATATATCGATATTTTGATATATTTCCGACATCCCTAGTTTGGATGCCAATAGAAAGTATTTGACTACTTAAAGAATTGTAAATATTTTTGTTTATTTGTCTTATCTGTTTGTATAGAAATTGACCCGCGCATTTGCTTAATAAATAGTTATTAAGTAATAAGTTAAATAGTTAATAATAATTAGTTAAATAATTAGGAAGGGACACGCAATGAATAGGAAGGAGGGTTACACTGGACCGAGCAGGGTGTGGCAACACTGACAACGGCCAAATGCTTCGCAGGCGGCGGGCACATTAGATAGCGCCTGGCCCTATATAAGGCGAGCCGCACCAGATTTGAATTTCACTTGGCAGCCGTCTGTCTGTGAGGTAGTGGGCAGAGGGTCTTTGGATCTGGTTTGCCTTGCATTTAAATCACAACCAATGAGGATGGAATAATTTGGTGATTCAAATGTTACATCTCTAATTATTGAGTTGAGATCAGCTTCCAAAAGCGGATCATTGGGTCGTTTGTACAATGCTATGGCTACAATGGGCGATGCATTGGCATTGGATGCCGACGTTATTGCTATTGGCTCATAGATGAGCTCAATAGCAATTGCCTCTATGAATTTTAGTGGATTCAATTTGATTTGTCGGAATTTATTGCCATTCGGGATGCATATGGCTACCGATGTTGACTTGTTATCTGGATTTGTGCACGGTTTTCGCATATTGCTGGTGTCCGTGGCGCCATCTAGTTGGCGTATGAATTGGTATTTTGTTAAGTTTGCATAATGCCGCCGGTTTAGTCTGTGTTCTGCGACGAGCATTATGTTCGGACGATGATGGTTTACGAATTGATCAAACTTGTGCCGTTTATTCAATGACACGATAGAGTTGACATTCTGGAAAATGCATTTGATTTTACGCATTTTGTGAAGACGACGATGACGACATGGCCATTTGAAGGAGAAATTCAATCAGAATATGCTGCTTTTGCTTCTTAGCATCGATGAGGTTTGTGGCATTGATGCCAGCATATTTGCTTGTAACCTGCTTCATCAATGCTAAGCAGGTGAAAATGTCCGAGCCGAAGAACTCAATTGCATCGTTGTTTATGGAATCTAGCGATGGTATTCCTAAAACCGAGGGGCCATTGTTTAGAGAGAGGTTCGGATTAGGTTTGGTCGCCAGTCTAGCCTCCATGTGCTTGCGAAGGGCGGGATTAGTTGTCTTAATAGAATTATTGCTGTTGCTATTCTTTCTAAACAAGGAAGAGAAAGATTTGCCTTTCTGAATTAGGGCGCTTATGCGATTATTGACGCGCTTCTTTTCTGCGACAATGGCTTCTCTTTTTATTTTCATCTTGTTTACCATTTCCAGACGAATTGGACAGATCTTTGCATTGGCCGTATGCGTACCGTTGCAGTTGACGCATTTAACATTTTTAATCGGCTTGCCGTTCTCATCCAATTCGTCTGTCTTCTGGACTGCACATTGCCCAGGCGGATGGCTAGTTGTACATTTGACGCAACGATGCGCCATGTTGCAATTGCTGGCCACGTGTGTAAAGCGTTGGCAATTGTAACATTGTTTAATTTGGTTTTTTTCCTTCCGCAAACCTTCTATGGCAATTTTGCAGTTCAGAAGGGTTTTCAGCTGTAATATTTGCCTAATATGTTCGGAATTATCGACTTGGATAAGCCAGAAACGATTTTTGAATATTTTCACTGTCGAGAATGTGACCTAATGTCATCCACGTCATATGATTCGACGGGTATTTTTTTAATTACCAGTGAAAACTTCTTAAGTTCATCAGGTGTATATGTGTAAAAATGAACTTTTCTAGATTTTAATAATTCAATTGTTTTTAGGAAATCTTCTAATTTTTCTACGTTGACATTTATTAAGTTTTTATTGATTATGTTTAAGGTGAAATGATTGTTTGTAATGATTTCTCTCAATATACCCGTTATTATTTTTGGCAGTATATTATATACTGCGATGATTGGTATCTTCCTCTTAAGTTTGCGTTTCCCTGCCACTATTGTTGTTGTTGTTGCTGTTGCTTTATTATTATTATAGTTTTAGTTTTTTTTATTATAATACTTCATTTTGTCATTTTGATCATTTTGTATGGCTGCCTGAAGTTCAAGACTTACATTCGTAAGCAAAGCATTCGTGGAAAATGATCTTTAAAAATATAAATTTTCATGAATATTGTTAATATTTTTAAGAAAAGATTAAATTTGAACCTTTTACTTGCAGGAACACTAGAAATACTTGTATTTTTCACAACAAAATTTATTTTTCCACCACTTTTAAATTAGCTCCTTCATTTAGAGGTGGAGAACTATCGATAGTGGGTGCCATCGATAGTCGACGATAGTTTATTTTAAACCATCGATAGTTTCGATAGTGCCATCGATAGTGGCTCGATAGTGTAGCCCAACAAAAAAATTTTTTTTAAGCAAATAAAAAAATATTATGCTTTATTTTAACTAAGTTACGATTTAAAAAAAAAAAAGAATGAAACAAATACAATAAAATATGCTTTATTTCAGCCAAGAGTTGCGATTTAAAAACAAAAGAATGTTAACATTTTTTTCTTTGAGCCGGGTTCGCCTCTCCGATATTATTTGGCCCGCCTTGCTGAATGTTCTTTCAGACTCCACGGACGTAGCCGGAATGCAAAGATATTTGGCGAAAAGGCTCCCAATGGCAGGGAAATCAGTTTGATTTGACGCCGACACAGAAAATGCGCGAACAAATTTTTTAGGGATGTAAGAAGCGCACTATCGATGGCACCAGCGATAGTGGATGGGCCACTATCGAAGGTGTCTGCTGCCATCGATAGTGGCGATAGTTCTCCACCTCTACCTTCATTAATAAAGTGCCGGTTTTCTTGGTACTATCGACCATGGTTTTTGCTACCTAAAAAATATAAATATTTGAAAATATATTAAATTTAGTCTATTTTCTATAAAAAATAAATAGGTTCTTAGTCAATTAAAGTTTTAAGAAAATTTATGCACTTGTTTCTTGGTAATGACCTATTATGTCCCCCATAAAAAATTCATACTAGAGTTACCCCAAGCCATTTACCCATGGAGAGGTGAAATTAAATACTTTTTAATATTTATTTTCGTAGATATTTTGTTTATTAACGTAATATGTTTTAGCTTGTGTATAAAACCGTTTATTTTATACATTTCCAATCTAAATAATAAGTTTAACAACTTCATTTCACTAAGTATTTTCAAAAATTTGTATTTTCAAAAATTTGTCTTAAATTCTAACATTTAGACAGCCCACCAACGGTACCGAAGGACTTTCACAGGGAAAATGTATATATGTATATATATATATATAAATAAATAAATAAAGAAATAAATAAAAATTTTTCTCCTCGAAAAGTTGTCTTCTTCCTGGTGGTTGATCTTTCTGTTTTATTCCACTAAATGCCTGTTCCTGATCTAGGATTATTCACTCCGGAATACTCTAGAATTCATTTAACTTGTAATTTCACTCAGATTAAATTATATTTATTTTTAAAACTCACTGGTAGGAACTAGAATTTTTAATTATGTTCTCTGCCGAGAGAATTGCCTGCAACCACGGATTTTCGCCCTTTAATTGCCCTTTGCTGTTATTCTAATTCTTTCTTCGCCAAAAAATCCAAAATTGTGGCATTAGTTACAGACAATGAGAGCTCCATAATTAAGGCGTGTGAATTGCTCCAAAGAAGAAATTTACCATGTTTTGCTCACACTTTAAATTTAGTGGTGCAAGGATGTCTTAAGCTAGACTGTTCGGTGCCTATCTTAAACAAATGCAAAACTATTGTGACATATTTTAAATCCAGTTCCATAGCGTATAAAAAGCTCCACAACCGTTCACTGTAGACGAATTGGACATCCTAATGGACTTGGTAAAGTTACTTGCTCCATTGGATACTGCAACAAAGCAAGTATCTTTCATATCTACAGTGACGGTTACGTTATGTGTTCCCATAACATGTGGTATATTACATACTTTTGACACTTTAAAGCCGAGCCTTAAGACTAGCGAGGGATTAGCAGCCTGTACATTTTTTATGGACAGCATTGTCACAAGGCTGACAAAGTACGAAGAACGTTATTTGCCGCGAATCGGAACATTGCTAGACCCAAGATTAAAAAAACAAGGCTTCCGTTCTCCTTTTAACGTTGTACGGGCCGAAAAGTTTCTGGAAAATGAGGTCGCCGTCATTAAAAACTCTTGTGATTCCGTACCCCATGCAGCAGAGCCACCACCACCTTCTCAAAACCTCCAAACCCTATTCACATTTCTTCAAAAAAATATTAGTGAATTACCAACATCGAAAAGAACAGATGCGATTATCGATCTCAGACAGTACTGTAATCTAAAGCACTGTGAAGAAAATGTGGATCCCCTAGAATTCTGGAAGGTAAGTGTTCCAGTTTTCACTAAACATAAATAACATTTCTTTTATTTCAGCATAATGAATCTAATTTAAAAAAATTAGTGCCGAAATTTTTATGTGATCCCGCAACCTCCACTGAGTCTGAACGTATGTTCAGCAAGGCTGGACTCGTTATAAATAATCGCAGAGCTTCGCTTAAGGCGAATAATGTGGACATATTGTTATTTTTGCAGAAAAATTCCTGGATAGAATAATTTTTTTTCTTTTTAATTTTATATCAAAAAATACCTGAATTTTTTATGATCTCTGTTGAAGTTGCCTTATAATTTATGTTAATGATAAGAAAGAATAATTTTGATTTTTTTTACCTTTTTTTTATTATGTATATAGCTTAAAAAACAAAAAACCTTTATATGGAAAAAAAATGAAGTAAATATGACTATACTAGCGATACTTTCGAATTTTTGCTTTGAAAACATCGAAACTATCGAATGGCACGACCATCGATAGTATCCCAGCTCTACTCGAACGGAATACTAAGTGTGGCCAATAAGGAAATATCAAAAATATATCCCTGAAATATATTGATTTTCGATCTATCAGGTTAAAAAAATATCATGTTTACCAGAGATCTGCAACGAGTAATAAGTTATCGGGTAGTATCCGATCATTTGCTCGGATCGTATATGACCGTCTCGTTCGGATCAACTGATTGGAATGATCGTTGGGCACATGCTTGTATAGAGTATGCTTGATTGTAGCGATCGTTCGCTGCTTGCGCATGATCGATCGCGATCATTGATGAGAACTGAGTTGATCGTTTGTAATTGTACGAAGCCATATGCATGATTGCGTTTGATCGTATATTTTGGTTCGATTCTGTTCGGATATATTATAAGAGAAGTCATCATTTTTATTTTTTTAGTTTAACCATAAAGAAATGTTAATATTAATTTCGTTTAACTGTGAAAAACTGATAATTTTAATTTTGTTAAGTTAATAAACAGCCATATATCAATATAAATAAATGAGTACTGCACTATTATTCCTGGGTAACACATACATATACACAAAATCCATACATTCATGCACATATCGGACCGATCAACTCGAGTACTGCACGATCAATCCCTGCCCGACATACATAAAAATCAAAACATTCATGCTCTGTTCGGGACAGCGCGCTCTAAGCTACGATCATTCTTTGTACTCGTTCCGAAGCGATACGATCTGATGCACGAACATGGAATCAAAATGCTTACTTGTGCCTGATTACTCTTTCGGCATTTGCTTCGAGTATGCATCATGAACGATCATATTTCGGCAGAATGAAGTGAGTTGAATTTAGTGAAAATGTTTGCATGGTGATCGAGTTGATTCGTTCATACCCGTTGCAGATCTCTGATGTTTACATTTTTAGATTGGTGTGACCGTAGTCGCATTACGAAAATATTTTTTTATAAAGTGGGCCGCAGCCCTTAATCAACAACAAATAAACTATAATGAAATATACATATTATATACACAAACATAACAACCGCAACAACAACAAGCACAACAACAGCAGCAACTGCAATACCACAACAAATAAACCATAATGCAATAGAAGTTTTAACTACACAAACACAACAACAACAGAAACAATCAGCACTTAAAGCACTTAGCCAGTTCTACTTTAACTGATGCAAAGAAATCAGCCCTTAAAGCGACATCATCAAGAGAAGACATTACGTCAAACAAACGACAATATGAAACATTTTCAGAAGAAAACAGTGATATAAACTATGATAGCGATAGTGAAACCAGTGAAATGGAAACAGTTCCCAGTGAGGAATTTGAGCTCCTAAAGAAGGAATTGCTGAAAATGAAGGACCAAGCCCAACAGCTAGAAAACAAAAACCAAGATCTCATAAACGAAATTACCACACTTCAAGCAAGTAACAATAATGGCAACACCAATACCAACAAAAACAATAATACCAAAAACAATACAAACAACGGCAAAACCAGCAACAAAAATAACAATAGCAAAAACAGCAACAAAAACATCGACAACAAGAATAATAACGTTGGATCAAACAACCACTATCTGCCATTAGCAGACCATGAAGACTACCCCACTATGAGGACTCCGAAGCCTCAGCCAGTGATGACAACCTCAGCATCGACATCTAAAGCAGCATCAACATCAGCACCGGCAACCACCACAGCGGCAGCTGAAGACGAAACCTTAAACAACCTACCGGTAATCGTGATTTATAACGTAGATGCTAAGAAAATTAGAAATATTATTCCGTTTAAGCATTCTCTAAATATAGTAAATAAAAATATCATTCTTATAAAATTGTACACGCTCGAAAATTTAAACAGAGCTAAAGACATGCTAACAGGCCATAAAATGTTATTCTTTACCTACACACCAAAGCAATTAAAACCGCACAACATAGTTATTAAAAAATTACCCCCAACAGTCTTTGATAAAGATGAAGTCAAACAAGCTTTAAAAGATATTGCACCTGAACTGGAAATAATTTCCGTAGAACCGTACAAAGAAAAGTTCTGGCTTATAATAATTAAAAAATCTTTACAAATTAAAAATATCTTTAAAATTAAATATATCCTTAATTGTAAGGTTGACATAGAAGGATTCAAGCCCCATCCAAACCACATTAAACAGTGCAAGCGATGCCAAAGATTTTCGCACGTAGCTAGCAACTGCAATATGCCATATAAATCCATAAAATGCATCGAACCGCATGGCCCATGGCAATGCAAAGTTAAAAAACCAATGGACAATAATGACACACAGGCCATAAAGCCAAAGTGTATTAACTGAGAAGGGCCACACACATCGAATGCTAAAGAATGCCCAATTCGAGTAGACATTGTAAAAAAACTAGCAGAAAAGAGAAAGAAGAATAACGCCCAACTGAACAAACAAATTACAAAAAATATAATAAAACCAAATACAACCTTCTCTTCCCTGTTCCCGACCCAAAATCAAAATAGCACTGACCCAAACAATAACAGTCATAGCAATAATAACCCTCAACTCTCAATTAATACCATAAATAATGATACTATAGAAGCCTTTGGCAAAGATCTCATCACATGTATTGAAATAATGAAAACCACCCTCCTAAAATATCCAAACACAAATAATTCAAATGATAAAAACTAATAATTCTAGACTTTATCTACAACATAGCACCAAATAAAACATGGCATGTGGGAAAATGCATATGAATATGAATTTACAAACCCCCATGAACTTTTCGATATAATAAAATGTTTTGAACTAGCAATTTCTTACTAAAACAATTCAATATACAAGTCATAAATCACATTAGTAGAATACTAAATTACTGTTTAAACAATGCATACTTCCCAATAGAATGGAAACATGCCAAGATTATACCATTACACAAACCAAGCACAGACCCACATTTGCTTAAAAGCAATTGACCAATTGCTATACTATCTGCTTTAGGGATGCTGCTTGAGAAAATAATGTTAAAAAAAATAAAAAAACATCTTTAAGACAACAATATCTTAAAAAATAGCCAGTTTGGTTTTAGAGAAGGCTCTTCGGTGAATCATGCATTTCTAAAAGCAAACAACTTTATATTTTACAGCAACCATAGAAAACGAGGCACCATAGCCTGTGCACTTGATTTTGAAAAAGCCTTTGATACAGTGTGGATTCACGCACTAATACACAAAATGATAATACTCAATTTCAATCACCATATAGTACGAATAACCCATAACTACCTAACAAATAGAACATTTCATGTATCAAGTCCAAATAACGAAAATTTAGCAATAAAAAATATAACAGCTGGAATACCCCAAGGATCACTCCTGGGACCAATCTTATATAATATATACATATCTCTCCCTTCCGCAGAAGGTATTAAAAATGTCAGACTTACCGCATTAGAGCTGCAAAACTATCGATGGTACCATCGATAGCATCGATGTTTTGAAAATGGTCCGATATATCGATGTTAAAAAATGAACATCGATATATCGGATGCTTCACTGCATTGTGACGCTTCAAGCTACGCGTAAGTGTTTGTTGATTTAAAAATGTGTATAATTTTATAAAATCATTTTTTTTAATAGTTTTTTACAGCAATAATATAATTGGCGGTTCTTCTATATAATGGATAAGTTTTTGTGCACATCAAGTAAGTAAAAACCTTGATAGCAGCAGTGTATATTATTACAAATCTATTGCGTTTTAGACTTACATTTTATGTTTATTTAGTTTTAAGAACCCCTTGATGAAGCAATTGTTTATGTTTTTTAATTTTAAGAAATGAATGATATATTATTATTTTTATTGTTATTATTTTTAATATTAAGAAAAAAAAAGCTTTAACTTGTGAAGACATATATTTTTTTTAATTTCAAGAAAAAAATGTGAATTAAAAACGCTTTCAATTGAACAAAAATGTTTAATAAAATTTAAACGAAAAAAGAAAATATAAACTTAGTTCTTTTATTTTTAAGAAATTAATAACATTATTTTGCACATACAAAATTAATAATTGCCTTTTATATATTTTATTTAATATAGCATAAAATGTATATATATATAAAATATAAAATATATTAAAAATTTTCGATGTTTTAACGATATATCGATGTTTTTTTGGAAAACATCGAGGTTTTGAAACATCGAAGTTGAAAACTATCGATGTACCCACTATCGATAGTTTTGCAGCTCTATACCGCATAATTAAACCTCAATAAAGAAGCAAATACACTGCGCACACGCTAAAGCGCAGATCACTCGACCGTTGACTGACGTCGAGTGAAATTTGAAGAGCTGCGACCCACTTTATATAGAGATTTGGCGAGGTTCAATGTGCCCGCAGCTCGTAAAATGTAGCCAATTTAGAGTTTTTTTTAGTGTTTTTTTTTTTCTTATGTTGTTGTTTTGCCGTATTTTGTATTTGTTGCTTACATTTAATTAAATTTGTCTATTCAAATTGATTTTCTTCCTTAAAGCTCAGTGTGAAGTAAACAATAACAAGAGCCGCAAGTCGCGACATACAAATATACATTTCTTAAGTCCTCGTCAACATATTCCGAAATTTATGAATATAAAGGTCGTTCAATGTATAAATGCAACATTCTAATTTTCAAAAATCCTAATTCATTTAGGTTAATTTTGCAGCATGGACATTATCAGTACCGCCTTTTAATAATTTAACCTATTCTTGTCTATATTTTTATTTGAATTTCCCTCCATATTGCCTGTAATAATAATTCAATTCAATTATTCTGACAGCACAATCATAGCCGTTAAGCTGTGTTGCCCGCAACATTTTCGCTACGTCAGTACCCGCAAAAACGACGAAGCAAAAAGTTATTTTTCTTCCTTTATTCGTAGCGTTTGTTTTTTAAGCACAGTATCGAGATAGAGAGAGGAAAATAGTCTAGAACGACTGTTCGTGGGCGCCATTTTAAAGGCCGGTATCGAGACGAAAAATCTAAATACCGAAAAGTGGCAAGCGTTAGGAGATCTTGCGCTTCAGTATTAATTAAAGAATACCAAATTTAATAAAACAGGCTGTTCTTGACTATTTGCCTCTCGCTCTGCCCTTCAGTCCCTTAACGTATTTCAAATTATGGGTCCCGCCAACAACAAAATTGTGCGGAAAAGGCAAATTCAGGAGTTGAGAAGTATTATGGTTCTTATAATTAATTTGATTTTGGGAATTGGGAAATAATAATTATTTGCATTAAAAGGTCAGGACGGAAATATAATTAAGAGGCCGTAGGCTCATAGTCTGGCCGATCTCACAGATCTTGTCATGCACCTGGCACATTTTATTTAGCTTATCCTTTACTTTTGGCGGCATTTCCCAAGTCGTTTTAAAGGACCATGTTGGCTGCTAATGGATTTCGGTTACCAGCTTGGTTCTCTGGAGCGACATGGGAACTGCCGCCAAAGTGAGATTGGCAAGACTTTGAGCCCACGTCCTCTTCATTTAATTCGTACTATTTCCACTTAATCACACCGAAAGGAGTAGTAAAACAAAAATATAGTAGGATAAGTCCATTCGCAAGTTGTGGAAACAAGTTTATAAAACAAAAAGGGCATATATAGGTATAAGTATACATTATATACTATTTATACTTCAGTTGTAGTTTGTCTAGCAAATGATCAATGGCCTCCTCATCAAGTTCATCGTCGTTGGGAATTATAAAGTCAAAGCCATCAAAATCATCCAGATCACATTCAGATGACACGTCGTCAATGCCTGAAATAAATGTCCAACCCCGCGCACAGCGTGTTTCTGGGCGGGAAGTGAGGCGTATGGTTAGAACCTTGTTTTTGCTGAAAGTTTCGTGGAACCACTTAATATCGTTTTTACGTCTGACATCGCTGACCAGCACGTAGGGCGTTGCTTGATGGTCGAGTGCATCCTTCATGGCAAGTCTACAGAAATAACCGTAATCCTTGGCGCGCACCTCATCACTCCATTCTATCATGTCGCGGCGGTACTTTTCCTTATAAGGTCCATCGCTGAGTAACTCACCAAGGTTCAGGTTAAGTTTCCGGGCCCACTCTGACTTAATGGGCTCTGATATTCGAACGATTCGCGATCGGTTCGCTAACCTAAAAAATGATAAATGGCAAAAATCCTTGAATTTCGATACATAAGAATAAATAATTGGCTAAAAGATTGAAAGTTTTGTAAAACTAGAACATATTATTTAATTAATTATTTATCCATACATATTTATATGATAAAGTCTTATTTTAACAATACAGAGGTAGTCAAAAGTATTTACACAAAGAACAATTACATATTTGCATATCTTTTAGATGTTCTTTTTCCTGTTGGTGATCAATTTCCCTGAAATATATTTTATTGCGTAGCTTGATATAGCAGAAGTTATACTAAACGAAATGAAAAAATTAGAAACTTAATTTTGATATTGTTAAAAAATAAATATATCTCCGAGTTAATGTAAATACATAAATACATATACATATATATGTCGGAAGAAAACGATTACACTGAACTGCACTGCGATGCAAACTTTTGGGTAAATATTGATTATTGTTCAGCTTACCGCTTTTGCAATCTCTCGGATAAGTAATCTTTTCCACATTTGCGCTTGCCACTGATCAGCACAATTTTGAGCATTTTTCTGTTTGCAAACTTTCACTTTTGGACGAGCGGCCTCAGCTGCAAAAGCCTCTGGATGCTAGATGTGCCACCAATAGAGCGAAGCGGGTTTCTAAAGGGGCTATTTGGCCCAGACGACCTAAGCTTCTGACAACGATTTCGAGTCTATTATGTTGATGCATATATTTTGTTTACGTTAGACATTCAGCATTCTTATTCAGATTGTTTACCTTTTGTATTGTATTGCCAGTGTGACCGCTAATTTGGTGATAAAATATACCAAAATAACGAACACCGTTCAAAAACAGTGAGAGGGAGCGAAAGTAAAATGAAAAACACTTTCTGTCTGTTGCCAAAATACTATAAACGTATCATTTGTGTTTTGATAAACAAGTAAAATATTAAAAATGAGAATTTCAGCGTACGTCAAATATATGTACATATGTTTTGAAATGTAGACTATTCAATAAAAACTTGGTAGAACCAGTAAAGATAGCCAAAAGGTTTCGTTTGCATTTGTCAGAAATATAAAGAAAATGTTTCGAAAATATGAAAGGAATAAAGTCTGATTTGGCTACTACTTATCTAGGGCATCAAATAATCCCTTTAAATACATTTTATTTTTCTCTTAAGGTACACGTACATATGTAGTTCACTTAATTAAAAGCCGTGCCTGCGTAAAAAGCTCCTGCCCCTGGGCTAGGGTCGTTGATCTGTCCCTTATCTGTAGTATTGCGATTTCTGCCAGTTCCCACTTAACCCGCTCACTTCCATCTCAGTGGAGCCACCTTGGACCGCACTTGGGCCGCCAGCGCCAGAAACGATATTGTTTGAATTAGCAGCAGCTGGCTGACCCTGAACGCCTGACCCACTCCCAAAGGAAGCAAGAACGCTGCTGTAGTATGAGGCGTCTGCCACAGACTCGGATTGGTGTGGCGGACCCTTCTTCAGGCTCTGATGTAACGAGGCCTTTCCCTGGTGGCAGTCAACGGCGTTGGCGTTGTTAATCCTTGCCAGATTTGCCAGCGTGAGCGTTGAGTGCCCATGGACAGCGCTTTGGGCGGCGGATCCCGGCGGCGGTATAGTACCAATAGTACCTCCGAGAACGGGGAGTGGGCGTGACTGGGGGCGGGAAACGGAGGCTGATGTGGGTACAGACGACTCGGAGAGCTGCAAGGGCAAGCGGTTTTATAGACAGGACAGCTTAGTTTAGGAGCCATAGCTACCACTCGCCTTGCGCTGCTTGTGCAACTCCAGGCCCACGCCGCCTAGATCCGTCAGCTTAGGTTCTGCCATGGAAGCAAGCTGGGGCAGTGGCTGAAGCGACAGCTGAGGCGCTACATGTCTGTGATTAATATGTGCCTGCAGGTCCCGTTGTGACAAGTACGTCCGTCGGCAACCGGAGCTACCGTACCTGCTGCCGCCATGCGTGCACATAAAAACAGTGCCCAGTCCACTTTGCTCCACGCGTAACACCTTGTCGGTGCACCGGGGACAGTTCTTTATGGGATCGGCACGGGCGCACTTAAGGCAGAAGACATGCTTGCAGGGTATCATCCGACCGTAGACGAGGATGGGCTTGTCGCACTGATCGCAACAGTGGATCATGGGATTGAGCACCTTTTCGCCTATCAGGCTCACCTTGTGGTTCCACTTCAAGCGCAGCATTGGCTCTGGTGGCCCACGCGACAATGTGGTGAAAGTTGGCGCCTCCAGCTGCGATATGTCCGCCTCCATGTCAACTGCAAGACAGAGCGAGGATTTTAACTTATGGAGGCCCTGTATCTGGCTCATATTGAAATGGATGAGCCTACTTACTTGTCTTGCTGTGCACAGGCGGGGCAACCTGCTGCAGCTGCTGAGGAGGTAACATCTGCTGAGGTTCCGGCGGAGCAATGTCCTCGCTCATTGCTCCTGCGGCCGTAGGTGATGAACTGGCCATCTCCATGTCGCCGCCCTCTTTGTCCAAATCAAGCATGACCGCATCCATTGGTGCCTCTTGTAAGTCTGCATTGCTGCTGGCCAGGGTTGAGCCGGTAGTGGCGGCAGAACCCGCCACACTGTTGTCTTCAATCTTCTTGCCACGTCCGCGTCCCCGGCCTCGTCCACGTCCCCGAGCTCTGGTGCCGCGACCGCGTCCGCGACCTCGCTTCACTTCTTCTGTGTCCATTCGATTTTCCTCCAGATCTTCTGGCTTGCACGGTTTGTTGCGTTCTCTTTTTCGTCTGCCTTGTATATTTGTACCTTTGCTAGAGATGGGTCGTTCAGGTATAAAGCCTAAGATGCCAATCTAGCAATTTCAGAAAATTTCTCATAATTTGCTATTTGTAAATTATAAGTCTTGTCATATATTTTAAATGGGGAATTTTTTAATTTATGCAATTCTTCCCAACAAGTATTTAATGAATTAAAATAATAATTAAGGATAAAACAAACGCTGAAATACAGAATTGGGAGTAGCCAGATCTAGTAGGATTTCAGTACCGGTTCCCGTTCGGAACCAGCGAGTCAAGTTATCGTTCGGAACCAGCGAGAGCAGTTATCGTTCGGACTCAGTTATCATCCAATATGTTGTTTACGCTGAATGGGAGTTTATTTATAATTAATTGCTGAGCTCTTCGATGGCTGCCGCCGCCCACTTGGAGGAGCCAGTTCCAACGGATGCCGCCAGCGACTGGCGACTGTGGTGTCGACTCTGTGCCAATGACGACATCCAGGGCAACATGAATGTGTTTCTCAAGCATGATGGAGATGCATCTTCTGGGGATCTCTCACTGGCCACCGCCATCGGCAAGTACTTCTGGGTGAATGTATGTGGGCGCTGTGATTCATAAGTTTGAAAATCATTAAAGTTGAATTCTTTCATATCCAGATAACTCGTGGGGAGGATTTGCCGGAGATGATATGCTGCGAGTGCCTTACGCTTGTCACTTCGCTGGTGAACTTCTCAGAACGCATTACCCGCGTGCAGAAGCTCTTCTGCATTTTGCAGAGTGCATCCAGTAAAGAGGTGCCGCTGAACGTTCAGGAGCTGCGCTCTAAATTCGGCCTGCTTGAGGAGGCGCCAGGAACGGAAGTGCACTATGTGGATGAGAAACCCAAGTTGGGCATTCAAGTAGGAATGCTGCCAGAGGAGCCGGAGCTTCTCGAAGAGCTTGAAAACCCATTGACACCGGAAGGAGAACAGAAGGATGAGGACCAGACCGCAGAACAAGGGGAGCAGTTAGGGTCATCCGACGACCAGGATCCAGTATATGAAGACGATGATGCTACACTGGTTAAACTATGCGATTCATATGAGTTCAGTGAGCATAGTTCCTCCTCTAAGGGGGAATTGGCACGCTCCATTTCCCCCCAAAAGCAAGAGGAAGCCGAGAAATGTGAGCAGGATCCCGATCAGGGTCCCGATCCTGATCCCGATAAGAGCCACCAGTGCACCAGATGCTTGCGAGCATATGCCACCGCCAGGTCTCTGCATAGGCACATGCGCCAAGATCACTGGAAGGCCGAATCAGCTGACTCTGACCTGTTTACCTGTTCTCAGTGCTCTAAGAAGTTCCGGACCCACTACCAGCTAGAGCGGCATAGCCAACGTCACCTGCCCCTGGCCGTTGCCAAGCCAAAGCAGCATGCCTGCAACAGTTGCGACAAGAAGTTCGCCAGCAGCGCATCCGCCACACAACATGCCCAGTACATGCATCTAGACGAACGGCCGCGACCAGTGATCTGTGAACAGTGCGGTGTGGGTCTTCATTCGATGAGCGCCCTCAAGGAGCACGTGCTGAAGCACACGGACTACGCCCCTTTCGAGTGTGAGGTGTGCAAGAAATGTTTTAAGTCGGCAAACCGCCTGAAGCATCACAAGGAGACGCACGACCCGCACAAGTATATCTGTCCTGAGTGTGGCATGCAGCTAAACTCGCGACCCACATTAAATCGACACCGGCTAGTCCACACCGATCAAATGCAGCACAAGTGCGACTATTGCGGTAGGGAGTTTAAGCGAGCCAAGGCGCTTAAGAACCATCTCATCCTGCACACTGGACTAAAACCATACTCATGCGACTTCTGTGATCGCACCTTCGCCAATGGCTCAAACTGTCGCACGCACAAGAAGAAGGCGCATCCCGAGGAGCTGGCAGCCCAGGAGGCGTCGGGTGGCGGCAAGTCCTACAACAGGAATATACCGAAACTAGAGGCCCTTAAGGCATTGTAAGTGCCCGATAATAGAATTCACCAGCAAGACTTAGCATGCGCTACTTTAAATTTCGATAACAACTTTTCGTACTTTTTAGCACCAAAAACAAGGACAATTTGTCACCAGTAGCGACCAAGCAGAGCGGTTGTTTCGCTTTTGGAAAGAAACCCAAGCCGCCAGTAAAGGATAATGTCAGCTGTCTCAATACGGATCGCAACGCTTCCCTCCAAGAGTCAGAGTCTGAGCCAGCACCTGAGGTCGCAGCTCAACACGATTCATCTCAAACGACCATACCGACGATAGACAATATATACAACCACATTATGATTGAATATCGTTAGGCCCAACTATAACTACCGACATACTTTCTTCTATTGAAATGTATTTTCTGTTTTGTAAATTTTTCTTTAAATATCAACATTTACTTTGAAACTACATCTTGCTTCGTACCAAAATGATAACACAAATCAGTTGCATTATTAATATAAGGACACAGGCAGGCCTATTTATAACCATAATGTTTATATTATATTAAAAAATGAGTTCTCCGATTTTATGATTTAAAATTAAACGGGGTTAGGGCGATGGTCACTCTATTAAATAAGTGTCTCGACTGGCGGCAAAACGCCTTTAAACGAGTCCGGAGCGCTTGAACTGCGCATGCCAACTGGAGGAGGATTGTCAATAAGCCGGAGTCGGAATTGAAGGCAGAGTCACCCCCGTTTTTAGAGTCCAATTCACGTATAAGGGAATTTAGTTCAGCGTTTGCTGTGTCGATTCCTCTCTGTGGGATATCTGAAGTTTTCTTTAAAACTAGTTACACGAAAGATGTGTAAAGTGTCAAGACAAAAATCTTAAAAATAGAGCCAGTTTCATTATGGCTCCAAGTGTTTCAAGAGATTTGCAAGGAGCAGCACTCAATTATGTGTGAACCGAGAAATCAAAAAATCGATTTATCCTACAACAAAAACAATCTGCATAAACGGGCCAATGAATATAAAAAACCCGAAACTGTGCTTTCAAACACAAGTGAATCTCTTCGATTGTTAATTTAAAACCCGAATGCGAAAGCTATCCAATGCTAAAATAATTAAAACCAAATAATGCAACAAACGAAAAAGACGCATCCGTTATAACCAAAAAATTCAAGTAAATATATTCGTTATCGAAAATATAGTGTAAGTAATTTTCAAATAAAATTACGAGTTAAACGTATGTACATATAAATAACGTTTGATGTAATTTAAATAAGTTAAGTGACCTGTGGCAGCCCTGGTTTTGTTTTCCAGCGGCGACAGCTGTTGTCCGTCTTGCTTGCATCCCTGGTTGTAGTTCTTTGAGTCAGTTCAATTGTGAACCATATGAACAGTAGGTGTCGGTGCAAAATTTCGTTTGCTGCGCGAAATTCTGATAAAATCGCTGGTTTTCCTAACTCAAAATGTGATTATAGTGTGCGTCGACGCCATAGTTGTGTGTTTCCAAAACTGTTAAAATAAATGTTTTGCAATCGCTCCATTTTAAAGGCGGTTTTTGTCGGCGTTTTTCAGTTGTTTTTTTTGTTTGTTTTACGCACACAACCCGCGCGTGTGTAAGCTGCCCGTCGCTCTGTATGTGTGTGCATGCGTGTGAACAAAAAAATCGATTCGTTTGTAAGTTTTTGTCGTTAATTACTTTGCCAGATATTAAAGTAATTCAACAGTGGAATGTGTAACATGTGTGCGTGGTCAGGGCATTGTTAAAATCTAGTCGTGCTCATAGGAGTTCTCTTTTTCGTGGTGGCTGATGGCCCAACAACGGGTTCAAAATCTTGTGTAGGCGGACCTGAAGTGTAAACTCAGTAACACAACATGTGAAAGACCAACAAAAGTGCATATACATAAGTCCTACTGCCTCTTGTTTCCTATGTTGTGTTAGATACTTTTAACCCAATATAATAGAAATAAGTAGTGTGGCTCTTAAATGTTGTTTCTAAATATTCTTGAGTGTCCGCTTTACCCAGCAGATACAAATGCTGTAATAAGTGCAAGTATCTCGTGGAATTTAAGTGATTGTCGGATACGTATTAAACATATCCCAGCTACATAGTAGTAAGGAGAGTAAACCGGGAAACTCTTAATCGCTTGACCCAAATTATACTCTCCTGTGGTCTTTATTTCTGTTTTTGTGACAACTTCACATCGTTTTATGCCACAATTTCCACCAAATTAAAGTGTCTTACTTCTGTTCCCTTTAGAGTGTCTTCTTTTTATAATATAACGTTCCATAAGTTAATTGCCGAAAAACTATCTTTAGCTGCCGCTGTCGCCTTTATCAGTGACAAGTTTTAAGAAAGGTTATCTGCTCCCTCGTTTAAATGCGGCAAAATTAAAAACTTTTGCCCTCCAGTCTCATTAGACGACAATTATAAAGCATTGGGCCCAGGGAAATGTAGTGCCGCCAAAGGCAACGCTGTTCTCTAAAATGACAGTAAAATTGACGCGATTCTGCGATTTAAAAGCTTTATTACTGTACCAGGGGTCAGTTGCATAGTGCTACTGTCTACGCTACGACTTCAGAAATGAAGAGAAATTCAGAATAGAATAATAATATAACTAAAAAATTTAATACACTAATCATGGAACAAAAGTAGCCGAAATGTGGAGTATTTATAGTTAAAATTAAATACATTATAAAGCTATATCGATTAAAATGATAAAAATGTTTACTGTACAGCGGGATGTATGCTTGTTCTACTATCAAAATCACAAAAAACATTACAATGGTCTTATAAGAGTAGAAAGAATAGGCTTAGGTCAGGTACACATGGATTTAAGGGAGCACCCACGTCTTGCACATTAATGATTGGAACTTATTTTCCGGCGGAGCAAGCTTTATACTAATTAAATAGAATTATTAAATAAATTAATTTTATTTTTACCTATTCGTGTCACATTTTTTGCCAGGATACCATTGAAAATCCGTGGCTCCACACAACCTTTCAATGATTCACCCCTCAACTTCACATGTAGCAAATCAGCTTTTAGCTTTCTTTTCATATGGTATAAAAGGATATTATTATGATATTAAAGCAATAGTTGAATTCTCACTTAATGTAATCAGTTTCTTTGTATATAAAAAACTTCTCTTTAGATTTGGTAATTGCTGCCCGATGCATGATGCCAAGTGTGTTTGGGAGCTATCACCAATCATTTTAATTCATACAGAATTGTTTTGGCTTAGAGAACTACCCTTCTAGGGTATTGTCATTTTAGTCAGATTTAGCAACACAGTGAAGGAGGTATTTCCAACCCTATATGTATATATCTTGATCAGCATCAACAGTCGAGTCGATTTAGCCATGTCCGTCTGTCGTTCTGTTCGTTTCTACGTAAGCTAGTCCAAAAAGTTTTAAAGCTCATTGAAACATGGCAGATAGTCTTCTGTATGCTTTAACTCTATATAAGTGGGCCGGATCGGACAACTATATCATATAGCTGCCATAGGAACGATCCTATTTTTTTCGAAAATAATAACTTCACCATTCTACAGCATATTTTCATCTACTCGGGGGGATGTGAGCTTTTTATATTGTATCAGAACTGGGGTTTAAATTTTATTAAAATCGGACGACTATGTCATAATGTAGCTTACATAGGAATAATCGGGAAATTACAATAAACATTTTTTTCAAAGCTTCACTGTATTTTAACACAAATTTATCTTTTTTTTTAAGATATGAGCATTTTATAATATTTCAGAATTAATCTTTTAATTTTAAATAAATCAGCCGAAGATATCTTATAACTGCCATAGAAACGATCGGTAAATTTAGAGGAAAATATAAATCTGTAAATGTAAAAAATTAAAAATATATATGTTTTTGACTGTATAAAATAAGATGAATATTAAATTACATATACATATATTTCATACTGTATTAGCTATGGATAGAATGTTAAAATGCAATTGCAAACTTCAAGGTTATACAAACTACGGCGTGCCGAAGTTAGCTTCATTTCTTGATTTTGATAGATTTGACTAAACACTAACAAAAACAGTAGTCAAAATACCTTTACAATCAATTTATTAGCCGGCCTTAGTTATAAAATGTGAAGCAAAGGAATACAATACTAAGCATGTATTATTAATAACAAAAGATAAAAACAAATAAGCGAAATGTTTGGACTACGTTCTTACAATATCAAAAATTTTGCATTTATTTTTAACAAGAACAACTATTTTTTTAATCATAGTTTTAAAATTGATTGTTTATTAGATTGTTTATATGGCCCTACGGCCATGTTTAACATTTTTTCTTGCTGAGATCTGATTTTTATATCAATATTTTCATTAGCAAGGGAACAATAGGCTTCACCTCCGACAACGAGAATCACGCCCAAATAATTTACAGACCTTTAGTTTTCCATTTCAAAGTCCATTGGTAAACTATTTACAATTTACACACAAGCCGGGAGCGGAACTTTTATTTATGTTTTAATATAAACCTTGAAGTCCATAATAAAGGCAAACACGAATTGTTAAGAACGAAAAGTTCTTATCCCGTTGAAAAAGTTCCATATCAGTGTTTTATCATTGTAATCATTGTCGTTTTGAAATTTATTAAACTGAATAGCGCCAAATTTTTTGTATTCTTGAAAATTTAATTTATTTTTTAAATTTAAAGGAAGTAAAGTTTAAAATTTGTTTTTGTAATGGATCTTTTCCCCTTAGTACCTCTTAGTCTCATTTTGTTGAATTTATTTTTCATTTATTATTATTCGAAAAGAATAAGTTTAAAAGAATTTTATCTACATTAATTTGACGTTTACATCGCTAAAATGTTCTTTTTACATCCGCGATGGTTGGGCTCAATCTTAATTCTATGTTTTTAAACATTCTATAAAATTCTATTCTGGCTTTCGTATTTTGTCTAGAGCTCTTTCCAAATTTTAGCACACCTTTAAAGCAGCAAAACTTTTATTTTAAATTTTCATGCTCTTTATAGGTGGACAACTTTATATATCTGCTATACGTTCATTCTTGGAGTTTCGAAAGCTTTAGTTTTTTATAGAAAAAGTCTTCTCTAAAAGTTTCATAAGCTCAAACCCAGGAAAAGGATGTACATTTCTTTAAAATAAATATAACAGGATTTACATTTCTATAAAATAAATATAATAATACATTTCCATAAAATAAATATAACAGGATTTGCATTTCTATAAAATAAATATAACAGGCTGTACATTTCTATAAAATTAATATAACAGGCTTGAGGTTTTGTAAGCTTAATGGCCCTTTATAGAAAGAAAATTTAAAGTGCTTTGATCCTTTTATAGATGGAAAACTTTATATGCTATATATTCGTTCTTGAAGTTTCGAAAGCTTTAGTCCTTCATAGCGGAAGTCTTTTTTTGAATTTTCATAAGCTCAAACTCTGGAAAAAGGATGTACATTTCTATAAAATAAATATAACAGGATTTACATTTTTATAAAATAAATACAACAGGCTGTACATTTCTTTAAAACAAATATAACAGGATTTACATTTTTATAAAATAAATATAATAGCCTGTACATTTCTATAATATAAATGTAATAGGCTTGATGTTTCGTAAGCTTAATGGCCCTTTATAGAAAGAAAACTTAAAGCGCTTTGATTCTTTTATAGCGGAAAAACTTTATGATTATACTAGTCTTAAAAGCGTTGAACTTTCGCAAGCCTTCTCTTAAAGTTTCATAAGCTGAAGTCATTTATAGCGGGAAATGGTATTTTGCATTTATATAAATACAATATAACAGCGACTAAAATATCATAATATCATAATACCATTTTTATAGAAAGACATTGTATTTACGTTCTATAAAATGAATATACCCAACTTGAAGATATTATAGGGAGAAAACGTTCATCTCATTTTTATAAATAAGAAATATTATAACAGTATTTAGCCGTGGAAATATACAAACACTTGTAGTATATTGTAGTATACTGCATGTTCTAAATAGACATTGACAAACTCTCTGATATCCACCCCTATCAGGACGTTCGAAGTAAGGGGAAAATGAATTTTCGTTGTACCCCTATATGATTTCTGCTATAAATACTAACCCCCAAGCGGCCAAAATGAATTAAATGAACATCCCCTTTCTTGCAGTCGCAGGAACTACTCATAGAGCTAATGAGTGCACTCTTTCTATCTCCTCTTCCTTTCAAACGCAGAGATATCTGGCTGAGAGCTTTACTTTGCAAAAACACACTATCACGCATATAAATTGCTAGTTATTTCCCGGTGCAACTGCAGCACTGGATAGACAACGCATCCCTTGACGGTTACATTTTTATTTGCCAGCTTTGCATTTCGCACCAACAGAACAGAAAAAAACCAAAGAAATAACTAAAAATAAGTAAAAAAGCAAAGCTTTTACTTTAATTAAATGCGTGCGTGTTGAGCAAGTTCCAATTTAGAATTTCCCTGACTTTGTTCTATATCCCCCAGATGTTGGTTCCTTGATTAACGGCCGCCGCCTCGGCTCTTCCTTCCTTTTCTGATGCTTCGGGCTCCCCAATGATTTTCCCTTGCACACTTTTATACTGATTGAGTGTGGCTTATCTGCATTGCCATGTGCCTGTGCATGAGTGAGTGTACCTAAGCCCGCCTGGGCCTGACATAACTCATCTGATGGTCGTTTATGTCAATTGTAAGCAAATCAGCGCTGGGTCATTATCCATAAAAAATTGTGCCTCAATATAAGAAAGCAGTCGCAGAGCCACCGAGACGAATGTTGTTATTTAAATGGCTATACATTTAACATATGACGTCCATACTCCGAGATTATGAAGTGCGTGGGTCGATTCGCAAATCTGAAATAAGAGCGCGACATTGTACATTTTGCTGAGCCTATAAAAAAAAGCCAATGCCAAAGGGACTTCTGCGAGAAAAGATATGGGAAAAAATGTAGTTACCATCAAATGTTCAGGTTACATGAACATTTACATTATATTTATTTTATCAGCAATAAGGACTTGCCCCAATTTTAGTTTCTCCGAATCCCATTTTAAGTGAATTGCCTATAATTGTTATTAATCAATACTAATTGACTTAAAATTGTCACCTCTGACAACTTATTAACTCAATCAAAACAAAATATAAAGATTCTTATTAGCTTTTCAACTTTTGTTGTTTTTTGCAATTCGGAATTTTGGTAGCATCCCTCGCATAGAGTCAGCCAGGGAGGGAAACGCTTTATTAAACCAATAAAATACCAAGCTAAAAGCTCTTCAAAATAGCACTGGAGTTGTATGCCCTTGCAGGGGGTATTATAATTTAAGCCAGAGGATTGCAGCGCAGTTAAGAAAACGTGTTCAACTCTTTGAAGTCTTCATGTACTTTATCAGCATCAACACCTGATTCGCTTTGTCCCTGTTCGTCTGGTGCCCTGTCCGACTGTCTTTCCGCTTTTACAAAATAGACAATAAGTTAAACATTTTTAGCTGATATATTCCATCAAAATGAAAATGAAAATATTTTGTTTGTCAACAAATATTTTATGTGGTAACTTAAAACAATTTCATAATCCTGGTTTTAATAAATCGGAATTTATAATATAATATATATATATATATAAATATAAATATTGTTTTTTAAATTAAATGTACCCCATAAGAACGTAATTGTTGACTGACAAATTCCGAGTGTATATAAATTTCAAAATCCTTGTTGTTATTGTGAGAGCTATGTTACTCCGCTTTCGAGACATTGCCATAAATTTGAAATACTAAAATAGATATCGAATGGATTATTTAAAATATATAACCAACCATCTATCTATAAAATATATAACCAACCATCTATAAGAGAGTACACAACCCATCCAACGGAAAACTGCAGTCTGTGAAAGGCACATTGGGGAGCCCAGTGATGCTGGTAACCAAAGCCAAGCTGAAACGAATCGCAATTAGCCTGCAAGTGCCTCTTCCACCAGTCCGGCTCCGTCCACATATCCTTATCCTAGCAGAGTGTTGCTACAAATTACCATCAGTAGCATACTTGCCACCAGTGTTGCCAGTTTAGCCTATTTCAGGCTAGATCTAGCCTATTTTTAAATGATCTAGCCTATAAAATTTGTAAATAGCCTATAGCCATAAATCTAGCCTATTTTTAAAAATAATTTAGCATATTTTTTTACTGTATTTGTGACCAACGAAAAATTTTATTTTTGGTGTTCAATGGTTTTCTGGTTCTTTTTTGCCGATTGTTACGTGAACTTTATTCATATGATCGTGCTTTCTGATTGATAGATTTTTTGGATGGTGCGATATGTTATCGCATTATGTTATGTGTTCTCTAATAATTAATTGTGAAATAAAAAATTAAATTAAATAAATAAATTAAATTAAATTAAAAAAAACGACAAATATTTGAATGACGGGGAGAACGACGATATTGAAAGTTTGTTAACGTGTTTAATATAATAAAAACATGAAAATTACTTTAATTTGGTAGATATGATTGGATTTTAATATATAGCTTATTTTTCAGCATATTTTTCTGAATTTTAGCCTATTCTAGCCTATTTTTACCCAAAATCTAGCCTATTTGCGAGCTCAATACCTGGCAACACTGCTTGCCACAATCCTACCGACACCCACATTCTCTCCGCATTAACATTGCCAACTCTCAAAACAGCACAGCTGGCATTTTCCGCTGCGTAATCCTTTTATTAATCCCCTTGGCTTGTTCTAAAATCCTTTACACTGCTATTGCCACTTTTGCAAATCATGAATAAGAAACCACAACCTTGAGAAAAATACGTCGTTTCTTATATTTATCATTAATTTAAAGGTTGATATAATAATGTGGTTACAAAATATTATGAATCTAATCAGTGAAGCAAATTACTACAAATTATGAAGTATTTGTAAAACGTCTGTGCTTTATTCATAGTTTAGAATTATTCCTCTAATTTTACTATAATAAAGGAAAACTAATTTATTCCACGCAAGAAAATGCTCGTTTATTAATTTGAACAACGTGCAAGCACAATGTGTTTAAATTATGTGTAGGTCTGACTCAGTTCTTAAGGGATTCTGCGATTGTCATTACGACAAAAGTGTTTACTTGTGTTTAAAATCATTCTAAACCCTTTTTTTTTTCATGTTTGGCTTTTATTAAAAATTAATTGGCCAGAGGTATATAGCTTCTCCCTCAGCACTGAACCATTTTAAAAACTCCTCTCCCCAACCGCCTTACCCCTTTTCCCAAAGCGCGTGGAATATTTATGCGCGCTGTGTAATTTGTGTTGATTATTTTGCCCTGTTTGTTGTTACTATAGGGAAGAGCAGCTGCTGGTCCCGAAGAAGTGCTAAAAAGTATTACGCATTTCTTGGCGTATGGTTTTTTAATAAAGCGAATTAATCAGGAGGTCCTCTACGAAAACGGCAGCGGGAGACGTTGAATCGCTTTCCAACCGGCTCGGCTCACTTGTCCCCTTTCATCTTGCGAGTTGCGCAGCGAAAAGCGCTCAACATTAAAAATTCAAAATGCACTTAACGAAGCATGGCGCGTAAACTGATAGCCAAGATTGGTTAGAGGCGAAGGCTTAGAACCGACGGATGCTTAACTCTAGTGTTGCCCGGAGCGCGACCCCCAGACTAAGTACTGTATAACACCCAATTTTAGGTACTTCGGCTGACAAAAGTTAGATATGCTACTAATCTTTACCTTTGGGTTTTAAAATAAATCAGAGAAATTGACAACGGAGAATTCAAGAAAAATCTACTATAGAAAATTCCCGTAAAAATAATATATATACATATTTTTTTTAATTGGCCGAAATATATATCAGCAATATATATAAATTATTTAAAATTATGATAATTACAGTTTAATATGATAAAATTTAGATATTTTGGCACTTTATCAAGATTCTTAATTTTCTTAATTTCTTTATTTTGTAATAAATCTCTTTTGAGTCTGCATCTGCTGTTATTTTTCTGTGGGGCTGTTTTTTCACGCACCACGCGCAACGGGCTTGGCCCAAGTTAATTCAATTAACTTGACTTTGCCACTTAAGCTTTGCCTTTTAATAATAAGCAGACGGTTAAGTACTTTGCAACAAACTGCTGGCGGTGGGGGAAAGAATATATTTAAGTTAGGACAAAAAGTAAATGCAGAAATGCAAATAAAGCGACTTAAAACTTGTAAGGGCGAATACATAAATCATTGCCGGAGCATGCCTTGGATGGGCTGAGAGTGAGTTAAGTGTCAATAAAAGTAGGCTCCCCTTGTATTTGGTCAACTCCAGCTGCGAATAAATGTCAGAGTCAACATGCCGTATGCGTAATAATGCCATTAGTTTGCGTGCATGCGTGTGTTTGGATGAATGTTAAGTGTGCGTCGCTTACCATTGGCTTGTGCAAGTCCACATAAATCAAATAAACAACTCAATTGAAATGTTAGAGCACTAATTTCATAATTATATTGTCATATCCATTATCCTTCCATTGTGGGTGTGTTTGTGTGAGTGTAATTGTGAGTGTGAGAGTGTGAGATAAATAAAGCAAACAAATAAAAGCACTGCATACTTTCGTGGGCAAGATTGCTTCCACCGTCCACCACCATCCACGTTCACATCCACCACGTTTCGACCTTTAGCTTAATGAGTAAATCGTAAACTAATTGCAAGATAATTAATTTTAATTATTTGTGTATTTTACTTGTATTTCACCGCTGGTCTTCTCCGGCGACGCTCCCCCTAAGCGACATAATTAGACAGGGCCAAAAAACGGAACCAACGGAACCATTAAAAGCACATTAGCTTGTTAAGCGATGGTTCGCCCAAGCTCACCTCTTCTCCTTCTATTTTCCGGCGAAATTCCGTGTGCAAGCAGCGGGGATAACAAGAATAACATACGTGCAGCCTTCTCCCTTCTTCTGTTTGTTGTCATTACTCTGTTCATACATCATTATCATCAAAGCGCTAAATTGTTTTGTTGTCTTAGTATACAAATGTACATATACATTGCCTTGTGAAATGGAGACAGTGTACTTATAGTTCGATATTTGGGCAGTTTCACGTTCACCCAACAATTTGATCAATTAGTTTCGATATTTCGATCCATTTAATTGGTGGGGTAAGATGTTTATAATGCAATGTCCAGGGAATCGGTGGTTTATATTGCTGAATATATCTTTATCTTCAAAATTATAATTAGTAATTATATTGGATTTAGGTTCTCAGCTTATTTTTTAATGCTTTATTGGTAACTGGAAATGGAAGTTTTAACTAAGGAATCTAATACAAGATAGTTAAATAGTAAGGTCAACTGTAACTTAGTATATAGTTTTCATTGTAAAACATTTTTGTACTATTTTAAATGAATAAAGTTCTATGCAACTTTAGTAATTTGCAACTAGAGTAACCTTCTAATAATTGAAAAATAGAAATATAGAGCGCTGAAATTTGCTAACCAATATTTGTAAAATTCTCAGCAAGGGTATAAGAAATAAGCTCTTTGAAAAAAACAAACATTTTGGTTCATTCGCAATATTTTCTTGTCATTCACCTTCGCTTTCCCTCCTTTTCAGATATTGTTGATGTACAGTTACAAGTTTTCGTATGTATGTGCGATACTTTGTACATGTCAACATTAAATATTCATGATGCTTTCGGTGTAGGACAGAAAGGAAAACAGGGAGTGGGGTGGAACATGATGTTACATCTTCATACGCAGCAAAGTCTGCTACACTTTTATGCCTAAAACATTTCGTCTCCAAAATGTTGGTATTAGTTTATTTACCGTTACACGCTCAGTTACAGTTCACACACAAACGCACAGTGTGGCCAAGGGCGAGTGGGAAGAGGATATAGAGTCATTTGGCACAGCCATTAACGTAGCCGCTAAGTGGCAATGTCATGCTAGGCTGGTCTAACTGTGCCGCCTGCCGAAAAGTATGTACGTTGTGCTTGCATACATACATATGTATATATAAATATATATGAAAAAGTAAAAAGAGCCTAAAAAATTGGGAGCTGGAAAGGGTGCGTGCCCCTCTGGCAGCTGAAGAGAGCCGATGAAGAGGTGGGCGGGCGATCTATGCATATTTCATAAGCAATTACTAAGCAATCCCAGCGAAGGGGCGATGGTGGCTTTTAGACATTTGTCGTTGCGTTGAGTTAGTACAAAGATGTAGGAAAAGAAAAACAGATGACAAGACGCCCTCAAAACTGGTCCATATAAATGATTATTTTATTTTATGACAGCCCTTACACACGCTGCTCTTTGTTTTGGCTTTTTTAAGTCATTGCTTCCTATTATTTTCTTATTGAATTACCCCCAATTCCTTTGAGTTCAGTCCGTAAGAGGGTGTGAGTGCGTGTGACCTGCGTGTGTAGGAAAAAGTTCAAAGCAGCTGACAGCCTCTTCTCAAATTCCATCCAGGAAACAATCCCATTAAAGTCTCATTTTGTCTTATTACATTTTCATTGTAATGATTTTTTTTCGATTGGATAAAAAGTTATTGGGCCACTTGGAAAAATAAATTAACTGTGAAAAAGTCAAATTATGATATCAAAGAATAACACAAAAAATCCTGTCGGGCTTGTCAATAGTATTTAAGAGAAATAGGTTATAAATGCAAGATACAGATAAACAAAGTAATGATTTTGAAGCACTCCAGTAACATAGGTCGAACACATTTTACTGAATCGTTAACCAAATATCGGCTTCGGACATTATATTAAGTTATCCAAGGGACCAGAAACACATGGCCAAATTGCAAGTTGATTATCTCGCATAGCCAGAGCCAAACAAAAGGCAACAATTATCTTAATTCCAGGTGCAAGTAATTAATGTCCTGTAAGCACATTTCAGCACAATATAACTAACGAACACTGGTACCATTACTGTGACTATGACTATGAGTGTAACGATACCATCGCACTTAATCTCCGATAAAGACGTGCGTCCTTTGTCCCTTCTTCTTAGCCCAGAGTGGCGGAGCGAACAACCAAATATAGATTAGGAAAAAATTACAGACAAATCACTGTCTGCTGGTGGGGTCGGAAGCTTCAAATACCTTACAGAAACTTATAGTCCCTTTCAGCTGTAGCTTCTATGTTTTGTTGTTATTTGGTATCACCTGTTTGTATTTTTATGTGCACACCGTCAACAAAATAATTTACTTGTGGCATAAATAAACAAAGCATAAACTTTTCGGTTGAGAAAAATAAATAATATCAAAAATCAAAATTAGTAGCTTATGTCATATGGAATATTACTGAAGTGATCTTGTGTCCTATAATGCTAGGAAAGTAATATTTCTCCTCTAACTTGTATGGCATATGATGGATTATCCAATTCAATGCATTGATCCATGGTAGTAGCAATGTACAACAGAAATCGGTAAAACTTTTACGAGCTTACCAGTCAAGTTCACCTGTCCAGCATACATAACTAGAAACAGTTTCCCTTTGACTATGTTATCTAATATAAATGTACGCGTGTGTATAACCGGGCTACATATAAGTTTTGGTCCGCGGAGAAACCAATTTCCTTTGCGCACTTACTGCTATTTTGGTAATATGACCATTTTATGGCTCACGCATATGTTAGTGTGCTGGTGTGCGGAGGTGCTAAAGCTAAACACGTACTAGGGAGTGTTCAGCGGTGGAAAGTAGGCAGATGAAATATGTGCACAGCAACAGCACCTGTTTTTTTAATGAAACAATCTCGGCAAATATGATATTTTGTATGCAAACATGCAAAATATTTTGTAGGCAACGACGACCCAAGAAACAGGCCTGAGCTCAATTTCAGGGTGAAGTGAATGGTGGCGTGCGAAAAACTTGGGTCCTGAAACATACATAAAAACATAAATAACCAAATATTTGCTAAAGGCTGAGACAAAATTGACTGTAAGCTAGATGAGTCCCAGATATGGTTGTATTTTCAAGAGTTTGTCAAGAATTATAAAATATAATATTATAAACAAAAATTACATGCAAAAATATGAAGATTTGTTAAAAATATCAATCAAGATAGTAGCTCACAACGTTGGGAACAACTTTTAAATTTGCCATAAACCAAATGTCAGCTTCATCTTGAGTAAGAAGGCATTTATATATACGAATTGTATGCTTGAATTTGTATTTACAACCATCCGCAAATAAAATTCTCCGTCGGTTTGCTGCCACTCAATACTCGTTTGAGATATTGTATATCAATAATTCAATATTTATTTTCATTTTATGTCGCAATTTTCGGGCTCTTATTTTCAACTCAGCTATAAGACGTAACGAGGGAATTTAATCTTTTTTCGCTGTGCCTTTTATATATTTTTACCTGCTGGCACTTTGCTTCCTTGTGCCGCCCTCATGCTCCCCAATATTCCCCAATATATTTTTTGTGCAAAGATCCGAAAATCCAATTAGTTGACGATGGCGATGCTGATGTTTGTCATCACAGCGAAACGAATTGACAGACTAGACCTTCTCACACCGGACACCAATTGAAAATGGTATTAAAAATTGAATTTATAAAATAAGATCTAAAAGAACTCAAATATATATATGTATTTCATGCTGCCATAATTCGGCTACTAACAATTTTGGTATTCAATTTAGAAGTTGCTTTCGTCCTTGTATATGGTTTCTTCCAATAAGATTTTGTCCCTCTGAGTTTAAAAACTAGCTCCTCGCTAGTCCCTAAGTTTTTAAGCTATCAGAATAAAACATTGCTTATTTTTATAAAAGAAAATTATAGCTTTGCCATTTTTTAAAACAAACAATATGAATGTAAAATTTTATACACATATATAAATATTTTATATTATATTAGCTTTATTGTGGTAATTTAATCAGCAAGAGTATACAAACTGTGGCGCGCCGAAGCTAGCTTCCTATCTTGTTCATCTTAAAATCTATATACATATAATATCTAAACACGACTTGCGCCCAGTACGACTTCCTCTTTCCGCACTAATTACAGCTGTGAGCCCTTATATTTCTCAGGCCTTTCGCTTTGGTCATTTATATACTTTACATGGCTTCGTCTTGTAGTCCCAGCGGAGGCCGACATTTGTACGTTTGTCCACCAATGTATCCTACGGCCGTAGCCTCGTTCCTACCCTCTCCACCAGCAAAGCTGTCAACAAATTAACTGTGACGCTTATGGGGCAAACATAGAGAGGACCAAAGGAAGGGAATTGAGACTGAGCTGGTTTAGACTGTTCAGGCAATTGGGCTCGACATGCTTGGCATGTTTTGTTGCTTAGTTTAAGGCGAGAATGTGTGCCCGTTCCTAGCCCAAAGGGCCAAAAGTGCCAACTGCGTATTCCCGCAAATATCGAACAATTAACTTATCTTAAATGGCAATCATTAAAGTACGATTTAAATATAGCTGTAAATTGGGGTTTCGTAAAAGCATCTTTATATACATTTTGCACATTTCAAACCACTGATTTTTTGTTTAGTTTTCCCAATCCTCCTTTTTGTTATTTTTTTATAAGAGCATTTGTGATTCGTGCATTTAAATGATTTTTTTTCTGGTTAGATTGGCTGGTCTTATAAGCGATATATATTCCTTGTATAAACAGTTCTGGTACGTGTTGTAATGATGCCGACACGTGACAAGGCGACAAGTTAGAAGAAGAAACCAGCAGCAGGGGCGGGCTAAGGCGACAGACAGCGAAAAGTAGACAAAAGGCGCTGAAACCAGATATATATTTGGGAATATTTATTATGGCAGCCTGCAAAGGTGTATAAATTTGCATGAGAAACTGGTAAGAGGAGAAGCTCTGCTCCATGTGTATATGTACTAGATGAATGGAGTGAGGGACTTCAGAACGAGCAGAGACTGCATAAACAAATAAACAAACAATACATAAATTTTTGAGACCAACATGCTTGGGAGGGCTAAGCATGGCCTCCTCCTCTCCTCTTTCCATTGTCCTTCGCCATTTCCGCCTGATGGTGTTCTTGGCTCCTCGGGCTTAGCTCGCTGGAGCACCTTGACTCTACATCCTGACTTTGTTGTTGGGCATTGACATTGGCTGCGACACGAATCATAATAACAAAGGTATATAATAACAATAATTTAGGAAACAAATGGTTGCCGCAGGACTAGCTGTGTTCCATTTAGAAAAAACGACAAATGATTTCTTTAGGTTTATATTTATTTAAATTTCTTTTAAAAAATTTTTTATTTTTACATTTTTTGTTTTAATTTGATCACAGTATCGATTGGGAGTCTCCGTCTTCTGGTAGAAACCTGGAATAAAACAAATATATATCCATGAAATATATTTATAAAATGTATATGTAATTATGCATAATAAAATCTATAACTTTTTTATCTTTTATTTATAGCTGATGTCAACAAGGATCAACTTCTTGTAGAATCAAGAAAAATTGTAATTATGACAATGTTTCCAAACGTGAGTACATTTTCAAGATAATTTTTATTTTTATTAATATTTAAAGAACTCTTATAATCGTATGACAATTTTAAGAGAAAGAGATATGCAGTAAAATATAAAATATGCAATAAAAATATAATTAAAATAATAAAATAAATAACAACTATCAATATGGGAAGAATACAATTTCAATCGAATCTTATAAGCAATATGTAACACATATATGTATGTTTTCGCTATATGGTTTCGTTCGGATTTGAACATTCCATGAACTTGTTTTGCCAGAAGTTTGCAATGAAATAATGGAGGACACCGTTAAATTATTATTATGATCTGTCTTGTCTGTTGTATAATTTATGTGTTCAATTTAATTTTTTTACGTAAAATTTAAATGATGTTTGTGCAATAAAAATATACAATGTTGCTGACATTTTACGTAGTTCAACAAAATAAAGTATATTTAATTACTTCATTGAAAGAATTTATAAGCTTTAATATTATTGCTAAACAACAAAGTCTGTTAATTAAATTCCTATTTTCCTGTTCCTATTTCCTATTTTCAGGTATTCTTGAAATAGAAATAGCTCATTTTTCGGTAAAAGAGAGGTTTCTTTAAATCTGATAACTATTTAGCTAAGGCTGTGGCAAACCCTGTCTTAAGCCATATATTTCGAGTAACATGTACACAATCTTGTACAGAAATGTGTACAATCTGTGTTAGGAAGCTAAAAACGTGGGAAAATTAAAAATGAACAAATTTATTTGCGGGGCTAAACATCTTTTAGCTTTTTTGAATTGTTTAACATAGATACACAAGTATATGTGTCCTCTGTATAATGATCAGCAATTTGGAACCACAAAAGTTTTACAATTGTCTGAATTAAAATTTTGATAAAAACGAACAAAAACCTTATATTTCGGCATAACTATTTCAAATGATTATGCTCACGCATTATTATTTTTAAGCTAATTGAAAGGAATAGACTTTTGGTATGTTTAAAACGTAGCATTTTGGGTTATTATTATTATTTTTTTTTTTGTATATACCGAATTTATTAAATTTTCATTTTGTCCCTATTGAAAATAAAAAAAAAGAAAGCTAAATTTTGCAGGTTTGAAAAAGTATTATATAATGATGATTTTTATTTGTAATGGTTAGAATTTGCACCGGCTGACGAGAAACGTCCATATAAATGTATATTTTTGTCATTAGCCATTATTTTATACAATTTTAAGGGACAAATTATAGAGCAAAAAATAATATTTTTATAAACGGTATCCATAGGGTACAACGGTATTATTACTTATATTGGAAAATCGAATACATGTACAAACATAGAAGTTATTACACAATAATCACAATCCCCAATCCTGCCTTATATAAAATGGGTCTTACAAATGATAATGATTCTCAATGGTGAACTTCTATCGTATATCGGTAGTTATAGCAGTTTGAAGGTAAATTCCGAATTAATCTGTTTGTTTCAAACATTCTGCTAAAAAACATTTATTTTTTGAAACAGTATCACTTAGCAAAATATTTTTGCCTATTAAATACTCGAGGTTCAATAGAAACATTTGCTTTCCTTTTTGCAGGTGTTATTTATCATCATTATACATTCTTGCCTTTATTCCTATTTGTGAAAAAGTTAACCTAAATCCTTATGAAAAATCTTAAAAAAAAAGAAAAAGAAATAAATAAATTTAGCTGATGCTAAATTCTTAATTTAATGTTCTTGTTAGCAGCGCTTTTGTTTTTAAATTTATAAAAAAAACACGAGGACTACTTTTTATGTTTATCATCTAAAAGAAATATGATTATGTTTTATATTTAAGAATTCTTTGGACTTTTCCCTTTTTAAATTTTGTACAACGCCAAAAATTGCAAAATTTATGTGTAGCATACAAAATTATTTATTTGGAAAACTTCTGAGTAATTCTTTAAACATAACAGAGTTTAAATTAAATATTGGGGTTTACTTCAGTAGTAGACACAATAAGCAAATTAATAATAATTAGGTAATTTAAATTTTATGAAAACAGAATTTGAGGTGTATAAGCCGCCTTGAGAGATTTTTCTATTTCGCCTCAGAAAACTTTAATTTGTAACGATAAGGCACTAAATTATTTTCATAACTTTCCACTTTATAAGCATATTATTCTCCTTAGTTAAAACATAGAATGTAAACAGCAGAATCTACATTTTTTTTTTAATTTCCAATTTTTAAAATATATCTAGACTTCGCGAGAACTATGACAGCAATGCGGTGGATAATTATTTCTCTTTTAAGGAAAAAAAAAATTTTTGTCAACGAAGTGATTTAGTTTTCTTCAGCAATTAGTATTTGACTCACGGAGAAGTTTCCTAGCTTTAATTACTACGTCTAATCAAAAGGAGCTCCCATCGAACAGATTTGATTTGTGGGCAAGCTTGTTGAACGCAGTGCACCTATGAGGAATCTATTTTGGGTTCATATGTGAATGTGAGTGTGTGGGAATGTGTGTCTCGAATGCGGGTCCTTTCAAAAACTTTGTAAACTGGTCAGGGATAACCCTGTGATACAGCACACACACACACACAAAAGCAACAAATTAAACTGTTCCTATTTGCAAATGAATTGTGCGTGGCGTAATTTCGCAGGAAACTTTCCTTTCTTGAGGATAAGGCATGATAGATAGAATGGTTTGCACAAGGCACGCACACATATGTATGTGTGTTCCTTACGCTCGAAATAAAATAAGTAGCATAATACAGAGGGCAAGCTGGCAACGAAATTGAAATGAAAGAAAATGATTCTTTTGGAAGAAAAGAATATGTTGTCCTCTATTTGGTATCTCTGTGATATCCTTTCAGTGTGCCCTGGTGTGCCGTGTCTTGGCCGACGAAACTTTTTGTGAGGGCCAGGTCCTTTCTGGCATTTCATACGCTCAATTGCTGGTGGTTAGCCGAGCCGGCAGCGTGTTCTGGTCGACAGTCAATTGAAAATGAAATTGGGAAAAGTTAGCAGAAACAGAACAGAAAACTCTTCTTCTCAATGTGTGCGAGTGGGCGTGGGCATCGTCTTTGAGATGGAATGGGTTTGGTGTCGGGGGGGCGGGTACGTGCGGACAAGCATGCATAATGAGCAGAAGCAGCAGGGAGCTCACAGCCACGATCCTTTTGCCACTCGAAACGTCCGTTCGCCCTATATGCGGGCTACCTTTGCAAATGAATACTAAAGAGACGCGTAAAAGTATGCAGCACCAAGCAGCAAACAGATACGTGCCTGCTCCACGTTGTCCCCTCCTTGCTTTAAAACATCCTTTCCCCACTGAGCTTCTGTTTTATGAATACTTTTAGCTACTCCCTAAAAAAATGAACGATAAGTAGCTTTGTTTGGCGAAAACTTTATCGGTGGACACGTCATACTGCTGGCAATTTTTATAGATTTCGTTTCGAGTGCATTTGCTTGTTGCACTAACTACGCACATCATCCCCGATTTTCTTTGTGTTGGATATTTTTTACGATTTCTCAAGACACTACAAATAACTTTGTGACAGATTGTTGAAGATTGAATTCGGTGTGCTAAAGTCTTAAATTTTGTGTCGGTAAAAGAAAGGTGTGAAAGTACTGTTTGAAGTGTTTGTAAAGCAAAAAGCTACATTAATTGATCTTAATATTTTTGGATTTTTTTGTCATACTTCTCGGTAGTATTTTAAAATATATTACAGATAAAGGTTAAACATAGTATACAAAAGCCAAAAAAGTAAGCAAAATATTTTTTTCCTGTTTGGCAAAATTATATTGTTTAATTATTTTTCGAAAATATACCATTCTTTTAGTGCTCTTAGTAATTTTGAAAGTTAATGGCAGTTATACAGTCGGTGAAGTTTTTTATGATAATCTAAGTTAAGTTTATTACAAATAAATACTTACTTGCCAATAAAAAAAGCATCCAGCTTTTTTAGCAATCGTTTAAGATTATTGAGGTCTTAATGCCCACATCTGAAAAGGGAGAAACGGAGTTTTTAAGTAAAGCATCAGACAATAAAGAAGGCTAATAATTTTAAGCTGGTAGTTTTTAAAAATTATTTGTTATTTGTTATTAATTATTATTATTTATTTTTTTTACGCTTTGTTGAAATGGATATTACATTTTTGGTTAACTTTTATATTGTTGATTGCTGCCCTACCGGAGAATATTCAACAATTTTATGTTGTAACTTAATCGGCAAGAAATAAATTCACTGAAATGTATTTTTTTTTTGCGTTTAATTCATTTGTCTGAAATTTAACATTAAATATTGTGATAATTGTTTGTGTAGCATTCAAGCAAAATAAATAAATTTGTTTTTATCCATTGAATTATTCCTAATGTATTCTATTTTGATTTTTTCAAACTATAGGAGTTTTATTTTTTCCGACTAATTCCACAATTCTTTAAAAAAATCGAATTTATAACTCAATTTCTATAGCAAAAAAAAAGTTATAATAATATAATAAAATAAAATAAATAAATGAATAAGAGCACAACTGTTAAATAAGGATGGTGGTTATCAGAAAGGATACAAAATTTTATTTCTGAAAAGTCGGGAAGTACGAGACCAGCACAAATTTATAACTTGTTTTATTTATTATATTTACGAATTCTCCGAAAATGAATTGCAATTATTTCGATATAAAAAACAAATTTTTTAATCAACAACACTCCGAACTGTAATCTAGATAAAAATGCGTTGAGACACTTCATAAAATGTGGTGCCATTTAATGACATTAAATCACTGTTTATTTTATTTCGGTTGACTTGAGACCGTCGCACCATTATTTGTTCCATTTTTACAGACACTTACTTTTTGTGGCATTATTAGCAGAAGCTCACAAAAGGAATCGAACGTAAAATTTTATTATGCGACTCCAACTTCCCCGGTATCTACCAAATTGTTTCACGTTAAAGTCACATACAAATAAATAAGAATAAAACCAAAAAAAAAGAAAAGAGGAAATTATTTCTTTCTTATGGGATACTCACATAAGCAAAAAATGCAGTTTTTCGGGAGGTATTTCGCCAACTCTGGTTGAATCTTCCATTTGCTTGGATTTTTTTTGCTTGTGCGTTTATGGAGTTTTTCCCACGGCGACTGTGTCGTTTACATATCGCTTGGCACTCTTCCCCTTTTCGGAGCTCCACGTTGTGCCGTCTAAACGATTTACGACACTTTTGCCACTGCTCGTCGCGCACATTGGCAATATTGTTTGTTCGCAGGCTTGGGTGTGTGCCTGCAGTATTAGCATTAAACAAACCCGTACACACGCGTCGAGATACTGTTAACTTGGCACGGGCAACGCCAGAATGCCGCACACGTTCATTTTTATTATGTTAAATGTCTCCTGGGGCCTCCTCGAGCATCAGCTTCCGCAACTGGTTCCATCTGCTTTGCGTTGTTTCGCTTTTGATTCAACTTTTTGTACCTGTCACTTGGCTTGTCACATTTCACATTCACTTAGTCTCGGGGCTTAAATGCAGCGCGCCAAAAAGTATGCCGACCAGTGAAATTATCAAACTCTCCTGGACAATTCGCTTGCTCTCGTATACTTTTTGTAGGTGTTCGTCTGCTGCGTACTTTTGTCCTTCTGTTGTGTCCTGTTAGCCGCTTTCAGCTCACCGTTCGCCGCTCTAGATAGGACTGACGGCGGTAAAACGACGTTCAAAGGCAACGGCGGGTATTCGTGGATGCGATTTTCACCCTCGGAAGCCGAGCGCGAAAATAAGATATTGTAGGAAAGCTCAGACCCGAAGCACGGGTCTCTTTGCTCTCTTTGAGCAAACGATTTTCCCAATTGAGCTACATTTTATCGCATCTCTTAAAGCCGGAAAATGAGTTACATTTTTTAGCGACTTAGTGTTTAGTTGAGTTTTCTATTTGAGATATTGAGATGAGCTCACAGAGTTATTCGGCAGTAATGGGTTACATTTTTTAGCGACTCAGTGTTTAGTTGAGTTTTCTATTTGAGATTTTGATATGAGCTCGTACAGTTATGCAGCAGTAATATCACTATTATTATGCTGATAGCTTTAGGTAAGTCTACTTTTTTTTAAATCTTGTGTATGCTGCAAAACGATATTTTGATAAAAAACTGGAATTAAATTGGATAAAGGTTGAAAAATTATTGTCCAATGAGCAAAAGAAAATAGTACTTTCTTTGGTTTTTTTTTTTTTATAAAATATTAAAATAAATATAAACTCCGTAACATCTCTCAATCTAACGCTTACAGTATTTGAGCAGAATATTTGAGCGGATTTTTGAGCTTGGTTTATGTGCTGAGTCTCTCAACTGAGTATTCGAGCTGATTATTCGAGCAGGTTATATGAGAGGAGCTTCATGAGTTTCGTAAAAAGCCACTCAAACAGATTGGCGTGCTAAGAGAACGAAGGTCTGTTTATTTAGCTTCTTCGTTGAAACTCAATTTGAAGAGGGTGACTTCCACGAATTTTTCTCTTGCTGGGTCTCCCAGCTTCGGATTTTCCGCTCACCGGAAAACCCACCACACACGACTTCGGCCTGTTCGGTAAGGACTCTTCGGCACGAATAGCAACACACAAACGCACACACTTGACTCGATGAAAAACACGAGCACTGCTGCTCCTAGCCTTAGCCAATCGTAAAAGTTTTGTACGTATTTAGTACAATTTCGGGATTTGGCAGGATGTAACGAACGTGTAAGAAACAGAGCGCGCGTCCCCTAACCGTGTGCGATAATTAACAACCAACGTGAAATGAAAATAAAGGAAAAATTTTGTTAAAAACAACACAAAAGAAATCGCAAGTTAAATATAAAAAAGTTTTTAAACAGAAGCAAACGCCTAATGCGGCTATAATCGTACCGAAATCGAAAATGAAATTGAATGGAAATCTTGGCAAAGTGATTTTAGTCGTAATTCGCCAAGTTAACCAAACCAATTCGTCCCCGTCTTCGGCTTGCCTCGGTTCCCTACCATTTTGCCCGTTTGTGTTCTTGTTTGTGTGAGCGAGTTGTGCGGCAAGCCGGTAAACGGTTCGTTCGTTCGGTTCAGAATTTTTGTTTAATTTAAAATTACTTCCTATAAATTGAGCCAGAGTTTCACCTGAAACATAATTAACAAGAAGCAGGCAAAACGCCGCTAGCTGGCATACAAAATGGTAAACAGTTTTAGCATCAAGTGCCCAGAGTCTTTGTGTGTGACCTGGAAAATCGATGACATCATTTCGGTACATTTTTTATTTCTCGCTCTTATGAATAACGACAGTCTATTGTTTGTCCGGCTAATAAGAAACGCCAATCTACTGCCTCTTGAGATCGAGATTGAAAAGATTGTCAATCGAATGAAATCTTGTCGGGCTAGTTGGCTGCTGACTCCTCGTCCTTTTTCGGTAATAGTGTCGTTTCCTTTATTTGCCCTTTTTATGTTTACCTTTTTTGTTCTTTGCTGGTTGTTCGGTCGTGGTTTGGTTTAGTTTGCTCGCACACAATTGAAAATTCAATTGATTTACAAAATAAAGTTGCCGGGCAAGGACGAGAGATGCTTTTTATCTATTTTCATTTGCAGTTTTACGAGCAGCTCCCATTTTTCCTTTTTTTTTTTTTCTATTCTTGGGCCCGACTTGGATTTGGCTTAAAGTGAATCCGTTGGCAATTTTTCGCAGTTCGTTTTTCGTCCAAGGGCCTAGAGGGGTATTTGAAATTTGGTGCGAAACGAACGCAACGCGCCAAAATGACTGTTGTTGTTGATGGTTCTTTTGGGTTTCGGATGTCGGCCTGTTCCGTGTGTGTGTGCTTGTGTCTGAAGCGACCTAAAATCGTTTTAGGAGCAGCTGCGATGTGATTTCCAACAGAAAGCCCGATGCCAGTATTTGTGGTCAGTGAGGTCTGCAGAGTGACATAGTTATGTTCTTAGAGAGTAATAAGAAGTCCTTGGCTGGGTATAAAAAAATAAGAATCTTTTTGTAGCATAGTGAACCAGTGCCATCGATTTTTTCATATTCCAAAAGGAAAAACGGAGATATTATGTGGGAGCAGTAAAATATTAAAATTATATGCTTAAATCATATGACAGAACAGTTTAAAATGATCCTGTAATAATTAATAGTAATAAAATATAACTAAATAGGAAAATATGCTTAAGCTAAAAGAAAGCTTTTGCAGAAAAAAAAGAGCAGAGTGACTTATTTTGTTTTTAAACTAATCTTAAAAATTACTGTCTGCTTAGGCCTCGTAAGTTAAATAATATGAAATGGCTTATCAATGGAAAATACAGATAATAGGCATAGCTACATAATCAGTAAGAAACGATATGTGTCATCGAGAGATATTTTTGGAACCGTAGGCTAGTGAGGGCATTCATTTTCCTAATTGAAATTATATCGATTTCATTGTCTTTCCAACTTAGAAACACCTAATTGGAAATAATTAAGTGCCGGAAAAGAGATTTAGATGTCGATACAATATACAGATAGGTACCAAATGGAGAATGGGTTATGATATCATATCTTTCAAAGGAGGAGACATTTCCGACTTCGAAATGTATGTTCTGGTTAACCATCACAAGGCTAGTCGATTTTTATATATCCAACATGCGTCAGATGGTCCATCCAGACTAGACTGTTACTTCCATACTTATTTTATTCAAACGTAAAATTACATAATTGTCTTAATAATATTTCATTCGACTTCGTAACATAAAGTGCCTTTATTCTCATATATGTATATATATATATATTTGTAATACTATAAATTCATTGTGTGCCATCGAAGTCGTCCTTATGGCCATACAGAAAACCAAAAATAAAAGTAACCCCTTGACATAAGTAGTTACTTCTACGGTCCCCGTCGACTGCACGCCTCTTCTGCCTATTCAAATATCGCTTTAACAGGCGCTTTCGCCATGGCATGCTTATATAGCCGGCTATATGGGCGGCTGATCGGCCACACCCACACAGTTGGTCGCCAGTTGCTCCAGCCCGGCTCTTGTTGTTGTTGACGTTTACACTTTGGTGTTGAAAACTTCAGCTGGAAATTGGGTAATACTCACGATGATGGCGCTGACGATGACTGCAGCAATCCTGCATTAAGTACAAGCGAGTGTGTGAGTGCTCCTGCGACTGTGTGTGTCTGTGCACGAGGGTTTGCAACAAGGAAATTTTAATTTATATAGAATGAGTTGGGGGCGGACTACCTAGAGTGGCTTCCAGGACCTCGCCGCGGGTCCCTCTGTAGTCGTCAACATTCCAGTGTTCGTGCTGTGCTTACAGCGAGCACACACCAAAAAAATCCAATTATTTTAAAACTTTTGACAACTGCAACAACAACAGTGCAAGGCTATGGAAACAATAAGAAAACTGACTGTGATCCAAAGGCAACAAAAACAACAATGCGGGGAGGCGATATCAGAAAGAGTCCGCAAAAAAAAAAAAAAACAAAAATAAAACACCAGAAAAGGGTGGTGAGAAAAAAGGGGTTGCCAACCATTATAACTTCACTTGAAAAGTTTAATTGATTTTTACAGTGCTTATATAGTAGTACGTATAGCGGGAGATTGTGGATGTCAGCCTACCTGCAGCGTCGTTCTTTTATTTTTATACACTTTTTTTCTGCCTTTGCTAAGTGGGCCTATAACTTTGTGTAAACAAAGTAAGTGCAAAAGGGAAAAAGTACTGGCAGAAATCAAAAGTAGCATTACTCATGCCCTAGGTGGTGCCTAACTAGTGTTGCGATTGGCTTTGGCTTATACTTTTGGTTTGACTTTTAGGTTTTCACTTCTTCTTCATCTTGTAGAGTAAAAAAGTATCGAGCCTTTAAGCTTTGTATTCTTGTTATAGAATCAAAAGCAGAAAAGTGTTTTTTAAATGGAATCAGCAGTTTTATAAACCAGATTTGGCACAACTCTTAAACTGTTTATAATTTGATTAATTATGTTTTCAAACAACTAGGGAACATTAGCGTACTTGCTCTTAAATACTTGTTTTCTTTTTTGTATTATTTATTTTCCTGAAGAAATGAGTTTATTGTTAACTATTTACTTGGTGTTGAAACACACAATTCGGTTCACATATTTTCTTGGCCACAAAACCACACACAAAGGTCTCTGACACTTTAAGCCTGGTCAACTGACTTTTATCCTTAACAATTGTTCTCTTTCCTTTCTCTTCCCTTCTTGTGTGTTGCTCTTTTCAGGAACTATCCGGAAAACTTGATTAAAACACAACAAAAATAGATAAATCAATAAAACAAAAGCCAAATAAATAAATCTATAAAATAAAAGGAGAAACTGCATATCTCAGATTATAATTTAGAAATAAATATAAGAGTTCTTTAAGTATTAAGTTCAGGCTAAGCCAGGTACATGTATTTGATCAGATAAGTAACAACAGCTTCCCTCCACATGGTTCTCACAATGACGTCGACAACAACATTACCATCATTACTTTCGCTGCGTCAACCGAAACAACTTTAATAAACTTGCCGATTGAAACCCGATATGTCGACAACAATCAACATGTGTGATCTCCAACTAAAACAACACCTTTTACTCAACGTGACGTGACAACAACGACTCCAAATATTTACAACAAATACGACATGTTGCTATCATGCCAATAATGATGATGACATCGCATTTACTAACACATCTTGTAATATCCGACGATTTTCGGCTTGCGAAAATGTATTTAACTAACGATTGAAACGTTATTATGCAACAACCTTGATAATTATACTATCGATATAAAAACAACGTAAAACCAACAATTACAAACTAAACTTTCCCTATCCACACAATAAACACACACCTCTGCACACATACAAACCTTCTGCAAAACCCCTCACTCGCAACCGATTTTCCGTTGACCCATTCCATCGACTCCGCCCTCGCACCTGTATTGGCATCCGCAGCGAAAGCTAGAGTGCGATCAGGCGAGTGAGTGAGATAGTCACTGTTCGAAGAGACCAGCGAAAGAGACGGAATCTATGTAAATATAAGCATTGCAAGCTAATAGCCATTGCCGTTGTCACCGACCGTTGTCGATCACTCGCCAACCTTCCCCCATACTTTAGCAAACACATACCGAAATAATGGGTCTGCAGATGGCAGCATCCAGTCTTATTGCAGCAACCAGCCTTTTAGCGTTGTTCCTGCTCACCTGGACCCCTGTACTCGTCGATGCAGTCCGTGAGTACACCAAAGCTATTAAAATCTAAGCATTACAGCATTAATAAAGTTTAAATTGTAGTATACTTTAGTTTAGACTAAGTGGAGATGGGAATTTTTAGACTCCTTTATAATTAGACGGTAACTAATAAATAATTTAATTGGTAATTTTAAAAAGCATCTCCAGGATATATATTTCTAGATTTCTATTTTCGTAGATTCAAGCAGTGGACCTCATATCATACATACCAACCCACACGAGTTATATTTGTCACTTGAGCGAAAGGTAAAACAAATAACAATAAAAGTGCTGACATTTAAAATGTGGCTCATATTTTGCGCCAAGGCCTTCTGTGAAAGTGTCTAGAGTGCCTACCTTTTGACTTCTGGCGGCACAACCCACGTCCTGTGGAACTCACCTTTTATAGACGCTCCATTTCGTTCCGAGGGGATGGATGGGCATCGGGTGGGGCAAGGGCTGTTGTGATAAACAAGCTGTAGGGGACAGGGCCAGAAAAACAGGCAGCACTAACATTGCACATCCTGGATGTATTCTGCTGTTTTTGTTGCCTTTTTATTTGTTGTCGGTACTGGCGCTGCTGTTGCCTGGTTAGCCTTCAGTTTGCAGTTTGTCGCACCTCTTTTTGTGTATGTGGCATTAAATTGAAATTTATGCGGCACTTTGCCGCGTGAAATGTTTGTACAACTCGTTGCGGGTTGCGGCTTTTTTTTGTTTTTGTTCTCTTTTTTTTTTGTTTTTGCCGAAGCTCTTCGGGCGTTGACAGACCGACAAACTGTTGGACAGCAGCATTGCAGGGGAAAGTATCTAAAAACATATGCAAAACTGTTTGCTGTTTGCCATGTAAATGGTTTTTGGGCTCCCATCTTGCCCACTTTGGCCTCTGGTTTCCGCTTCCCGTCCGCCTGTCGCCCGGTCGTCCTGTCCGCCCTCCCGTCCGCCCATTTTTCGGCCGGCTAATTTGTCGTTTCCGGAAAATTATGACACAAAAGCCCCGCTCGACAATTGTCGGTCGACTTAACTCAACTGCAGTCGACTCTACTTGGCTTAGATCGACTCTGGCCGAAAATCCCAAATATTTCACGCAAAGGGAACTCATTTCACTTTTGGTTTTTGCAACAAGTTTTAATTAATTTGCCGCAACTCCAGGCTCCAATGCTCCAATCTCGTGGATTCCCTTTCATTCCACTCTTTAGCGGCAAAAAGGAACAGGAAGAAAAAAGTTGATGCTACGATAATTTGAAAAGTTTTCGTTTAGACAGAGCGCGGGCAAAAAATAAGGGGGAAAAAAAAAAACAAAAATGATGGGAAATAGGAATAGCAAATGTCAGTCCGACCGTAGAAAATCGCTACCTAAACTAGGAGCGAACGGCTCCAATGCAAACATATGCTATACTAAGCCGCAAATAAGTGCCGAGCCATAATTAACATATAGCAAAAGTTTTCCCGTCTGCTAAAGCATCAACTTTTAGCGCGCCAGAGGACGGTGCGGGCGGACGGTTAAGTGTATGGATGAAATATGGGTAAAGTCGGTTTCGCTCCCGTTTGTTTTTGTGGGAGAAAAGTAATCCGAAATTGATAACTTTCGGCTTGATGGAGTTCGCCTAGCGAAAGGTAATTAAACAGGAGACGTGAGAGAAATCGGTTAGGTAACTCGGTGGATATATCATTTATATCGTCTAGCAGTCGCTCGCTTTAAAGATTTTGTTTGTTCACAGAATTTAAAATATATAATAAAATAATATAACACATTCGCTAAGTTTGTCTTCCTGTTAAAAAGAAGCCATTTTGTTGCGGTTGGGCAGTTAGGCCAAATGGCGATAGCAAATGGGCATGCACTTTGTTAATGCCGCATATCACATTAGCAAACATCCTATATAGAAGAGCTCATGATACGCATATATCTGAGTTGCTCAACAATAATAATGTGCTGACATTTATCACATTTTTTTGGTTTGTCTGTGCCGGACAAGTGACCAGCTAAAGTGGCTCTAAAATTTCAGTGCCCAAATGAGTGGAGAACCTCCTTCTGCCATTTTTTTTTGTGCCACTTAGTGGGTTGCAGAAGGAACGGAACAGAAGAAAAGAAGGAATGAAATAAAGATAAATAAATGTTGGCAACAACAAAGAGCAAAGCGCCATAAATCTAAATAACAAATTTTTACGAGAAACGAAACCATAAATAAGACGTTTGTGGCGGCGGCCTAGCACAAAATAGTGTGGACTCGAGGGGTATTCCTGAAATGGTTCGGACCATTTCACATTTCCCAGAGGTTGCCTCTGTCCAAGCGGCAACAATTCATGAGAGTTCTGTTAATTTAATATTATTACTTTTCATTACAACACGACTGGTGGTGGGATGTCCTTCCTTTTCTTTCCTTAACGGCTAAAAGCTGCCCGATAATGTCAAGACATTAATGTAAAAAGAGACAGTCGCGCTGAGATAAATTAACATTTGTTTGCGGCCAGTAATGACAATTAAAAATTACCTTAATATATGTATAAAGAAATATTTTCTAGCTCATTTGTTGCCATTAAATTTAATTTGTCTGTAAATTCATATTACAAAAACATTTCTAAAACTTTACCAGTGAGAAAACTAAAAGCATGAAAGCATAATTGAAAAGTAAAACTTTTTATTCTATAGTAAAGTTTACAATTAGTTCATGCACAATATATCGATGTACCATACAAGTGCAAGTTGTATTACTAAATTAATTATTTAACTTCCTGTTGCTGTAGTAGACACTTTCTTTGTTGTTCTCATTAAAAGCTTTTTTTTAAACGCCTCCACGAAGTACTATGCAAATCTTTACACAGAGACTTTTGCATCTATTTGACCACCAATGTGGCTGGCCAGTTTAATTAGAGAAAAATGTTAATTTAATGCTTGGGTGATTTTGTGCTCAGCTGGGGTGAATTTGTGTGCTTGGTAAATTTGTCAGTTGTATATTTTGTTTTAACTGTCGTGAGCATTAAGAGCTTGCTGACATTGGAGGAGAGTCTTGAATACTTGTACATTTAGCTTCTCCCAACACGGCAACAATCGTTGGATCACATGTGCAAGTCTGCAAAAAAATGGAGCGGTGGAAATAACTTTAAATTTCCCGAAAACTCTTCTCTCATACATGAAAAAAAAAAAAAAAAACAGGAAAATGTTTTCCGGCAAAGCGTGTGCTAAATGATTCATGAGTGCGGCGTGGACCGCGCGGAGATTGAAGACCGTGTGTCAGCCAGTTAGTGTATGAGTGTTTGCCATGGGCAGAAAGTTCTTAACTCGTAATTTTGGTTGGGTCTACGTGCAAATAAGGCCACCGAGGCTTTTTTCGCTCTTCCTATTTCGCATTTCCCCGTTTTCCTTCAGTTTTCCCCTAGCAACAATTTGAGTGCATTTTATTGTAGTTGTTGTGCTGGCTGTGCATGAATATTGCAGCTGATGGGCCCATGAGCAACGGCAAAAGGGTCAAAACTTTTAATTAATGTTTATGGCTGTACTGCGGCACCCAGTGGCTCGCAGCCTTTTAAGTTAAATTGTAAAAAAAAATGTTAAAAAATATGTTGTCTCCCTTTTGTCATTTTTATCTTGGGTGCTTGTGCAGAAAAATTGTCTTCGGCATATTACCACTGTTTTTTCATACCAATTCAGTTTGTTGTGAGCAAAAAAAGAAAGAGATTGCAGCGAACTCTCTGAGGGTGAGGAAACATTTCGAAAATGTGATCGCAAGCATCAAATTTGGCACTTAGTTTCATTTCATTGTCATAATATGATCATACACATTTATGGATTTTTTGGTAAAAACTCGTTCCAGTTTCAATCTTAACTCATCTCCGCGCTACGTCGTACTTTGCCCAGACATGCGTGTGTTTTCCTGAAATTTGTGTTGTTCTTTTTTGGACTTTTTCTGCACGCAGGGGAATAATTACAAAATTTATGAGCACGACAAGGGGCGTGGCGTGGTCGGTCTAATAATTGTCAATGCGGTGGTGGAGGGCATCGCCTTTGGGTGGGGATTCGGAGCTCATAAAACTGAAGTAGTTGTAGTTATGGCTGTAACCCCGTTGTTCTTGTTGCTGTTTTTGTGTTTGTTGGCTGATTTGCATGTTATTCGTTTCATTTTGGGGTTTGGTTTTAGCTTGGCGTTTTTATGGAGCACACGCCAAGGGGTTAAATAGGCACGCGCTGGAAAATCCAGCGTATCGTTTTATTTTTTCCCCCAGTCTTGAATTTTTTGTTGTTTTGTTTGTTTTAATATAATGAGCATTTTAATGTCATTATTTTTGCCTGACTTTAAGGTGAAAAAGGGAATAATAAGCGCTGAGGCCAGCGGCCAATGCAAATTGTGAGCATAAAGGACCAAAACAAATTACACTTAAAAGAGAGAAAGTGGGCGAGCGTCGACAATGTTGGGGAAAAGTGAGCTATTTTCGTATGGCCCACAAGGGCAGCAACAGGGCAGCAACAGCCACTAGTATGTACCGTGCCACACTTTCACCCTCTTTCTGCCAGCTTTCTTTACCTTTCTGTCGTTCAGTCAGACAAAAGCAACAGCAATGTCGCTTTTGTGTGGCATAGTTGACATTGTTGGATTTCTACAAAAGGTGTAGCCGAGTCAGGTATGCCAGGGCGTGTGTCCGCAGGATGGGCGGGATGGCTTGCCTGGTCGTGTATGGGGTGGCCTGCGAGACCACAAAGGCACAGACTACCGCTCGCATTTGCCGGGTTTTACATTTGATTTGGTTTCGCCTTAGTGCGATATTTGTTTTGCGCACACACAGACAGACGAAAGGCACTGGAGAGGCAACTCTACAAAAATACACAACCGAGGCAAGATGTCCTCCACTGTCCGTGGATCAACCTGGTGTCAGGAGCGTAGTTCACAATGCAGTTTATTGCCAGTGTGGTATTTAGTAATCGGTTTAGTACTGCTGTTTTATTGATCTGATTGACTTATACCTGAAGCTTTATCAGTACCAAGATTACCAAGAATAAAATTTACTTTTAAATCTTGCAAAACCGCAAATCAGTAGAAAATAAGCTACGTGCTGCTTTAAAGCAAACGTCTTTCTGTTTGAGGTGTTACATTTTTGAGTTTAATGTGAAATCCATTTCGATTAATTTGAAATCCTTCGAGGTACATATCTGTGGCACCCTTGGCAGTCCGTGCTGGCAGCACCCCGTCGACTAAGCCCCTGCTCGTTGGTGGTATGTGTGTATGCATCCAGAGCAGCAGCAACAAAGCCGTAGGACAATTGCGACAGTTCATCTTCACACCTCATTGCTCTGGCAAGGTGGCTCCAAAGACACGAATGAGAGAATGAAAGCAAAAAATGTAGCACTACGGGAAGGACTTACCTCTTCCTTGGCCACTTGCAGAGCGCATAAAAAAGATAGAACAGTTTGTTTTTAGTGGCATTTTTTCTTTTCTCCATTCCTTTATGCGTCTTTTTTATGTGGTCTTTAGGAAAAGTTAAACCTTTAGACTTTACAGGGCTTGTATCAAATTTAAAGTGTACATACAAATTTGGGGTTATTTTCTTCTTCGTTTCATTGATTAAAAAAATAATTTCTGTAATTTCGATTCACTTTAAATATGACTAAATATTATATATGCAACAATTAAGATTTTTACTAACTTTGATTTGCTTAAATGTTTTTTGTATGCTTCTGGATATACTTTAAATTAACTACATTGTGGGAGAAGCGCATTTCAGTATTCGTTTTAAAATGTGTTTTTTATTTTCTCACTTCTCACTTTGCCATGCGAACTTTTCAATTGTTAAAACTTTGCACTTGAGCGATTTTTGTGTAGCATATTTTTTGGCATATTTGCGCGGTAGTATGTACCAAGCACTTTGCAAAGAAAACTTTTCAATGTGGTAAACACGAGAGAAAAGGCTAGACACACGCACGCGCCACATATTCGGAACTATTAAAAGCCAACAGCAGACGCCGAGAGCAAAATGCATAAATAAAATAGACAAGAAGAGAGGAAAAGGACGTCGACTAGAGTAAAGAAAATATATTTTTTTCGAAATATATATTTTGAAGGTTTAAATTCCCAGCATGTTTTTTTTTTAATACTGTGTTTTGTGTGTCAATTAAGAATTTATTGAATCCCAGTCGGAAAATTATATTATGAAATTTTTACTGATATATAATTAAATTTGAACTGACTCTCTCATCAGATTTTCAATCAACAATGGAAGTAATTTATTCAGAAAATTGTCAAAGCCATTTTGTATGAATTCCTAAAATAATCTTTAAGGATGTTAAATATTTTTGCCCTCCTTCTGTCCAAGGTTCTTTCACACACTGAAAACACAAAAAACTGATAAAGGTGGCGGGTGGAGAAGTGGAGCTGCCCTTCTCCGTATATATGTACATAAGTAAATGTAAATGTGCGGGAGTGTATGTTCTTCTAACTCAACACTAACAAGCACCAGCGGAGGAGAGTACTTTAGCCAAATGGCATAGCAGTGGGGCTTTCGCTGGGTGCGGTGTGGTGTGGTGCGTGTTTGCAGCGCGTTTTGAGTTACCTTTTGCCCAAGTTGTTCGCTGTCATGTTACGGCAATTTTACGCCCTTGCCATTTCAGGGGCAGGCGACATGGCCAAAGGAGAAAAATAGGCAGACACCACCGTGATGGTGGGCAAGAGACAGAGGACATGGGCGAAGGTAAGAGGAATGGGAATGGGGACGAGCGAAATGTCAAAGCATTAGAAACATTTTTCATATTCCAGCACCAGCACCAGCTTCAGCTCTAACGCGACCGCCAGCGCCTTAACTTATGCGCCGAAACTTTAAACTCCTGGCCAAAATGCGCTCATCGTTGCATTTTACTGCTGCATATCTAAAACTCCCCTGCCCCGAGCCAGATCTCTCGAACCCGAACCCGATCCCCATCTCTCCAGTCATTCTCGTTTTGTTGGCATTTGCCTGCAGAAGCAGAAATTGATGCTCGCTTTTATATGCCACCACCGACACAGCCCACACGAGCTCCGGCTTAGGCTCCGGTTCAGGCTCGGCCTTTACCCAAAATTGGTGGCTGGCCGGCGTAAGCACTTTTGCATTTTTAGCTGAAGCAGCTGGCGGTGAGGTAGGCCCAACATTTAGTCCTCCGCCCTGCCGCCGGTCTGTGTAAATATGCTGGCCAAAAATGTAGGAAAAGTAGTGAAATCATAGCCATTGAGTGCACTAATTTCAAATTATGCGGAGGTAGGCAAATATGCGGACATTCTGCGAGGCAAACGAATTGGTTCCTACTTCCAGCAGGTACACTTTTTAAAGAGTTCCTTGAAATACTGAAAATTTTATGGCCAGACTTAAATCTTCCTTTTAAATGAAAGCTTAAAGAGTTCTTAAGCTTAGCTTTTCTGCACGACTACATTTAGGAATGGGGTACCACACACTATTATTAAACCTAAGCTGGGCTGAAGTGAGGGGTGAACTTAAAAGGCATCACTGCTTTTGGCCAAGTGTCAATAAGAAAAAATGGCGCAAACCAAGTTGACTAATTACAGGCTTGTCAGGGCAAAGGAACGAGGCCAGGAACAATTTAGAGGGAGAGGTAGAGTTTGAACACAAGTCAATTAACGGCGTTGTCAATGGCAAAGCACACGACAAAGCGAGAGGGAAAGAGTTAAGGAAGGGAGAAATTAAAAAAAACTTGAGGCAAATGTGTTAAATAGCTTGAGGATTTACTTTTTGCCGCCTTTAAAAATTAACAACCTAAAGATTGAAGGACAAAAGCAGAAGAAGGGTAGGCGAGTAACAGACAAACTGCAGGCACATTAAAAAAATGGGGAAACTGAGTGCACTGAATGGAGAGGAAGGAAGAAAATCGAAGTCAAAGCAGGGGCTCGTAACGAAAACAGTTACAACTGTCAGCTAAAATGTAGCCGCGTTAAGTAAAACGGACTTAAAGTTTTAACAAGCTCCCATCCAAGTGCCTAGGAAGATGAGAGGCACCAGGGAGAACGGAGGGAACGGAGGAGGGTTAAGCAGAAGCAGAAGGTGGAGCATCAGCGGGAGCAGAAGCAACAAGGCAATGGAGCCGAAGTGTTGCTTCTTGCTATTTACTTGTTTTGTTTGCATTTACTTAAATCGGATGAAGGGATTTACTTCTTAGAGCACGACAAACTTCTCGTTTTAGTTCCAATCGACATCCCTCCGACTTGCCACTTTTAATACCCTTGCAAAGGGCTATCGCAGCATCGCCATCTTTCTGTCGCTAGGATCAAAGAGTATAACAGGAACCATGGAAATATTTTACCATTTTAACTCGGACATCTCTGTATTAATATATTTAATCATGTTTTCGTCAGTATAGCACTATAAGATACTTTAATTAGGTACTAAATTAATTAAGACTAGATAGATAGATAGATTACAATATCTGAACGGGTATTTAAGGGTATTAAAGTCTCCTCTTCTATTTATTATATTAAGTTCTCTCTTTCTCGATAAGTGAAACGTGCAAACTTGTGAAATCAGAGCATTTTCTGTGAGATGGAACACAATAAGGTCGATTTGAATTCATTGATCAATTTACTTTAGGGTATGCGTACCTGATAAATGAAATCAACGGTGTATTTTTCAAGAAGCCTTCACCAGCATCATCTGTAACCAGGCAACTTTTCGCACAGCATCGGATTACTCACTTGGTTAAAATAACAAAGAAAAAGAAATCATTGGGAGCGAGACAACTTTAAGTATATTGTCCCTTTCTTCGCTCTCGGTCCCTTATTTGTTAAATCCTTTTTATGTAAATAAATTCTCGAGTCCATTTTCAATATATTTATGCGCCATTTTACACACCACGTCAATGGCCCGAGCAAAAGCCCAGGCGAGGAGACGACCCACACAAAGAGCCAGTGCAGACATTTCGTTTTGTAAATCCCATTAAGAACATTTTCGTTTAAAAATAAGAAAAATGAGCTTTCGCCGCATTAGAAAAGAAAATAATCAAAGGCCAAACAACAACGGAGGAAAAAAGGGAAGGCTCGAAGGTAAATTTACTGTTGACATTTCATTTTGTTCAAGATATTTGTATTTCCTTTTTCGCAGCTCTGATAGGATAAGAACGAGTCAAAAATTAACTTCGGTCCGTAACGGTTTTCTGTTGTCTCTAATGGCCAAAATGAAGTGTTTCTCGGGTCAATCCCAAACGGTTTTGGGGGTGACTTTCAGCTTGTGATTACCAGAGTCAAGGGTAGACTTTTTGTGGGCAAGTGAGTTCTCTGGCGCTCTACGATTAACTAGCGTAAAATATGAAACATAAAGTATAAAATATTTCATTCCACTATAAATAAACAACTCCAAAAAGCGCACGAATGGCATAGGAATATCCGCCTGACTTATGGGCTTTACAAACCCTTTTCCCCTAAAACTGAACCCTTTTGCGCTATTTATAATGCTTCTTGGCTGCGGCTAATTGAAAGCTCTATTCGACCCTGGGCAAATTCAGGAGCTGACCTTTTGGCTTTGGCAAAAGAAACTTTAGCTCTTATCAGTTTCGAAATGGAAATTAATATTTAATGTGCTCACATTTTTGCCTTTTTGCGTTTTTTTCCCCGTTGTGGTTCCGGTTTCCTTCTATCCGCAGGCAACAAGCAAGCTTTGAAATGTTAGACGCTGCTTAAGCCTCATTAATAAATAATGCAGTGAATATTTAGAGATAAATACCTAAGTCGAGAACCGACAGGGAAACTTTGCGCTTCTCTCTTGTCCACTTGTTTTCAATAAAATTTTGCTGATCAATGTGAAAGCATTGATAAGCCCGAGGAAAGTTTGCACAGAAATTTGTTTTTGAACCGAAAAACTTTCCTTTGGTTGCGCTTAAACGCAGACAGGAAAAACTTTTCAGCACAAACACAAAAAAAAAAGTTAAAAAAATGGAAAGCCTCGAATGGAAAAAAGTTTTAACTGATTCGCCTGGGCCTTCTGGTACTTGTTGCCTTATGATGGTGTTGAAGGGGTAGGCGGCGGCAGCATCTGCTAAGACAAACATAAATTAGATGGCATTGTCCAATGGAATCGTCCGTGGACCCACAGACCGCAAACTTTTGGCTCCTCTAATGATGCCGCATTCAGGAGTATTCGGCGACAGCGTCGGCGGCAGCGGCGGCATAAATTAGCCGAAAAGCCATTTCCCGCTAGGTGCTGCTTCAACTCAAATTAAATGTTAATTTCATGCCATCATAATCACCAGTGCTGCCGCCGCCGTCGCCGTCGGAGTCGTAGTCCTAGCCGTCGTCGTTGTCGTCCTCAGTCCTCAGTCGTCGTGGTCGTGGTCGTGGTCGACACACATGACCTCATTAAGGCCAAACCGTTGAGCAGCATTGTTGGCCTGAGGCTCTGCTCTCGCCCTCTTCATGTACATACATACATATATAGTATAATAAAAGGGCAGTCCGGCAAAAGTCCTCGTCCGCAACCACATCCACATCCACAACCCACAAATATACAACCAATTGGGGCGGGGCGGGGCACCAGCGGCGGTTCGCGTCGCGTTTTCACGCTCTGCAAATAAACTGTAAAAATGTTTACCGACAATTTTCTACACAATTTTATATCCCGCAAGACTTGGATTCGGTCTCGGGCTTTTTGTTTTCGCTTGGAATTTCAGCAAATTAGGGTGCTCATGAGGTCATATTAATGTGGTTAATTACAATAATTAGAAATTTAATTAAGGTGTGGTTGGGTGGCTCGGGGTTTTGTTTGCGCGTGTCCACTCAAATCGAATTTACATGTTAAAGCGCTGTAAAAATGGAAAGAAGCAAGTGATATTATGCTCCATATCTCAACCGTATAAATTCAAAATAATTATGTACGACTATGTAGAGTTTAGTTTTCGTGACTGCGGGTTGTGGCCGATTTAGTGAAAGGCAGGTGGTACTGAGTTGTTGTAGTAAACAAGTTGTGTCCGTAAATCAGACTAGGATCTAAAAAATTTGATGGAAATAAATATGAAATGATTTGTAAATTAAATGGAAAATAGCTTTGTTTTTATGAAAGGTCCTGTACATGGCCCGTACAAGCAATAAAGCACCTCCTGCAGTTTATACATAGCCAGGAATGTGCGTTTAATTAGTGTTTTTACATGTCATTGATTTTCCACATATCCTGCCGGTCGCCTGGTATGCCAGAAATTTCTATTGGAGTTTTAATGAATACCTTTATTCGCTGCACATGGTGTTAGAACGCAGCTGGTTAAATATTTATGCTTTACCAGCAGAAGGAATAGAAAAAAAAATATTGATTGGCCATGTTGAAAAATATTCAACATTTCAAACACCTAATTTTGTTATTAAGAAAGAATTTCAATTGCTACAACAAAATTAAAAATAAAAAAACAATACATACATATATTTATATATATATTTTTCCCTTTCCAATTATGCTTAATTTTATTTAAAAACTTAAGCTATAATTTAATTAGCAACTTTATTAAAAGAAATCGTATTATCTATCTTTCATATCAGCTTGCGTTGAAACTTTAATTAATTTAAATTCTAACATCGGTTTGAGCGCAGCTAAGCCTGCAGTCCTTGACTCCAGGAAGCAGATTCCCACATTTTATTTAGTTTATTATGTAATGAATATTTGTAAATCTCGCCGACTGCAGTCAGGAGTAGGTCTGGGTCTGGGCCCGCGGGCCGCGGTGCAATCGTCTCGCAGGGGCCGCACATAGCTACAGGCTTGAAGTAGATTTAATTTGCGTATGAAAAATTCCTTTTGCAGTGGAGCTGGGAGTTCGGGGAGCAGTGGATGGAAGCAGCAGCAATTCCCCAAACGAGTTAGCTTTCGAGTTCCCGGCTGTTTCTTCCTATGCCGCACTATGGGATGCACAGGATATTGCCGTGAAAAATATCAAGGGTTTCTTTTTTAACATTTTAAAACCTCAAGCAGCTATTAAAAATTCAAAAGAAAGTGCATTTCATTAGAGGTTCTAGTAAAAATTAGTTAGTTTGGTGAATAAAAGTGAGCATTGGTTCCACAGTGCGTTGCTTGGGTGTGTCTTTCTCGACCATCGTCTTTGTGTGGCTGTGTGTGTGTACAGTTGTTTAGAGGATATGCATAAGAATGCCTTGCATTTCCGCTTCAGTTTAATGCGAGTGTGTTGGTGAGCTTTATTTTCTGCGCTTGTTTTTCGCAAACAGTGATTTCCTACTGGCCTGGCCCCCCTCATCCCGATCCCGATCCCGCCGTTCCCATTCCCATCTCAATAGCGATTCTTGTTCCCATTCCCCTCGGCCCTTTTGGGCCAGCCCTCTGCCAACAAAAGTGGAATTGCTGCGAGTTTATTTTATGCTTTGAGCAAAGTTTCGTTGCATATTTTAAGGCAGTTTTGCCGGCTGCAGTTATGTATGTACTAGACGCAGAAGAAAGAGTAAAAATAGAGAAAACTACAAACAAGGAGAGCAAAAACAATCAACTGCGATTTGTTGTGGAGAAATGGCGGAATTATGCAAAAGTCAGGAGGGTCGGTCGACTTCGGAAAGCATATTTTCCGTGCTCGGCGGGCGTTTGTCAGTCGGACAGATAGCTCAGGCATTTGAAATAATTTGATGTTTTTATATTTATTAAATTCCGCCCGCTGCTGCTCCTGCTGCTCCTGCCAGCGACCTTTTGCAAACAACAAAGTGCCAGCAAATCAATTACAAAGCACACACTCGACAACCACATTCAGAACTTTGCAATGGCGCGGCGCTTTTCACATATACATATACATACGTGTTCTGGTTGGATCGTACAAATATAGGCACACACAACTGCCGGGTCCTTTGGAGTTCGTTGTCCGTAGTTCCGTTCCGTTTGGTTCAGCTTGCATGTTTGATGCCTATCTTTAATTAGAACAGTGCTAGAATTGATGACGGGCCAAGTCAGCGGCTCGTTTTGTTGAATGGCGAGAGCCGGCCTCTATCACCGGGTAATTACCTGACAGGAAATGCAAATCTAGCCAAAGGATACGATTATTTTTCTTTCACATCCACATCCACATCCACTCCAACTCCGGGCCAGCTCCTTCCCACAATTCCATTTCTCTTGCCGAAAGGAGGCGTGGCGTGGCTGTCTGTATACCCGCATACCCATTTTAAATTAAAGTTTCGACAGCTTGGCACAAATTTGTAACGAAAAGGGATTTTCGAAGGGCCTGTCTCTGTCTCATCATAATCAGCGATGGCTGTCGAGCAGCTGCTGCCGTCGCCATCGCTGTTGCCGTTGCCGTTGCCGCTGCTGCTCACTTCTTTGGGTCACATAAACGGCAACATGTCAACCTCAAAAACCGCAAAACTTGGCAAATAAGTTTCTTGCCTTTTTCGGGGATTTGGCTGGGCAAAAAGAATAACAGAAGAGCAGCAGCACGTTGACGCTGCTTCGATTGAAAATCAACTGTTACACGCACGCTCAAACCCACACATGAGGGTGCCAAATGGAAGGGACAGTGTGATTAGAGCTTCAAGAACTAACAATAACATTTTGGTATATATTTAGATGCAGGGGAATTGTTAAATATAATAAGTAATATGTACTTATCATGTGCCATCTGTAGCCTATCTATAAGCCATAGCCTGTCGTCGCTAGAGCTTTGCGATGTTCCTGCTGAAACATGAACCTCTCGTAATTCAGACGTTTCCCCAGTTACTTTGTGCCACGGTATCTTGTATTGAGCCCCAACAAATATTGAGTTTCCTTTTGCTGGAAGGAAAATTTGTAGCTTGGCGTTATTTTCAATTTGGCTGTTGATAAGCATAAAAATCACTGAGTTTTTCGTTTAAATTTTTATGTAAAGAGGCCGGAACACACGCGCCCGCATCCAGACACACAATCACCCCCCAATCGTGCTCCTCCTCAGCTTTCCTACTAGTGGAGCAGTCACTTCAATGTCAAGCCCCAACGATTTCCTCTTGCCAGGCTCAGCTCACTCTCATCAGCATATCAATGGCGGGGCTAAAAAGTGTGCTATGATTTTGTCCCATTTTAATTACGCAGCGTCTGTCGCGCCCTTGTTGCTGCTGCTGTTGTTATTGCTGCCGAGCAGCATTTCTAATTTTACGCTAGAGGAATTTTATATGACTGAATTATGTTGTATGAACCATGGCCAAGTGAACTGTCCGTTAATAATTTACAGGAGAGAGAAAAAAATAAAATTTCAGAGAAAGAACGAAAACTTTAAACGCTTGTGTCTGGGTTTTTTTTTTTTTTAATTAAGCCGCGTCAGGCTTTAAACATTTCCCAAATCAAAGTTGTCGGCAGCAGTTCCTTCAAGTATCATCAGCCCAGCCTCACTTGCATACCAAAACAGATATCCCCGAAATTATGCTAAGCATATGCCTACGAAGGGACGAAGGGCGGCAAGGAGGACGTGGGCCGACCTGGTAATGACAAGGGCTCGCCCACTCCCTGCGTCCGTCGGACTCGACTCGGGCCGGGACGCACGGATACGCAGCGATCCAAAAAGGACAACAAGCTTTATTAATGTTTTATGTGTATCGTGTGTCGCATACCAAGTGGCGAATTCTACGGAAGAGCGCCGAATGTGAGGAAGCGTCCCCTACCATAGACAATGCCAATTGAAAAATCTCGTGCTCTTGAACCTTAAACCAAGACACAGGGATAAGTCAATAAGCAGGCGAAGACCAAATAATTAGTTCAAATGATCTACAAAAATGGCACCATTCAGTTCAAATAGGTGAATTTTTTGTGGGCGTCTCGTAGATATTTCCTTGGAACGAAAAAAAAACTTTAAAATTTCAATTTAAGTAAAAAATAGTTACTAAACCTAAAGATTCTTTTTTAAACATTCATATATATAGTATTTCTGCACAAAAATAATGAGTTCTTAGATATACAAAAAGAGTGATTAGAAAATAGTTAAATTTAAAATTTTACAAAGTAAACGAAACCTTTAATGAATTATAACTAATTTATGGACAATTTTAAAGTCTAGAAGGCTTTATATTCCAGCACAAAGGCTTTTGATTAATAATATATATGTAAGCTTGAGGGCTCCGCTTGAATGTTATGAATTTTTTAGGAGGAAGTATCATTTTAGTCACCCTCCTGAGATAGACCACTTCCCTTAATTTTTTGAGGCAACACCTGGAAAAAAGCCGCAATGAAAATGCAGCATGTGAACGACTAGATAGAAAAGGGAGGACAGCGAGAGAGCGAGACCGCCAAGCATTTTTAATTAAACAGCCGCGATGCGAGGCGATGCAGAAGCCAGCGAAAAGGGAAGGAAACCCGAGCGAGCAGCACAGTACCAGCCATAAAATAAATCCACGCCAAGGGTATGCAACAAAAGTTTGCAATTAAAATTCAAATAACATGCAAGACAGGGAAGGCGAGCCCAAGCCGCCGCACAGAAGGCGAAGGAGCGAGCGAGCGGACGTACAAACAACTCAATGTGTTGAAAGGCGGCAGACAATTCTTAGAAAACCGCCAAAGCTGCTCCCTCTCACATATGTGCGCTGAGATATGTACGTACATGTGCCGTGAATCACACACAAAATGTAATAAAGCTTCGCTTTCCCGACGCTTTTCTTTGGCGCCAGCTTTCACCATTCCGTATCATGCCCGCCATGCGTTGTGCATTTCGCGGTGCGAGCGAGGAAGTCGGGGGCTTGCCGCGTGGCAAACATCATCATATTCATTATTATGACAGTTGTTGTCCCAATTAAAACAATAACAAAAACAAAAGTCGTAAGTTTACATGGTAATTAAATATTTTAATATGCCTGCGTGCAGGGAGAGCTGAGAGCGGAGCTTCAGCGAGCAGCTCCCCGCCATTTAGCACTCAAGTTGGGCTCCCATTGGAGGCTTCGCAGTTTGGTTTTCGGTCTCGGTTTTGGCGACTGTGGAAATGAAGAGATAGCAGTGGCGGTGGCGGTGGTTAAAATTGCCAACAGCTTGCCAAGTCTGCACAACGCAACAAATTGTCGGCCATTGTGTCTGTGTAACACATTGCGAATTTTGTACACTAGAACAAAGCACTAACTTTTTCTCTGTTGAAAATAACATTTTTCTCTTGAATTTTCAATAGAATATAAAGTTAACTAAAATAATCAGCTAAAATAGGAATATTTGTTGAATTTTTGTGACTTTCTATAAGGAATCAAACTGATAGATCAACTGTCTTAGTATATAATATGGAAATAATCATCCGCAAATTTCTTAATTTTCATTATAGATTTTCCTGGCTTTTCTCACAGTGTATTTTTAATTTTCTAATTGTGAAAGTTATGCGTAGCTCACACACATACCATTCCCGGTATCCTGGCTCACATTCGCACTGCCAACCGCGTCGACACTCATCATCCTTTAGCTTCAGATGTCGTCGTTTGAGTGATTTTCATTCTATTCCAACTGTTGCTCAACTTTAGGCATTGTAGCAGGAGGCATGCGTGTGCGTGGTGGATCCTTGGAATGCGGCATTTTGCTATGCATTTAATTACAACTTTATTTAAATATTTTAAGCGCCGTATCGCGGACTATATTATATATTTCGCCACCTGAGCCACCAGCAGCAGCCGTCGCCCGGCAACACCTTAAACTTAATTTCCTCCTTCTTTTCATCGGTTTGGTATTAATTAATTCAATTGAATGCTGCGTCTGTCATTTCCGCTGGATCCGTTTTCGTACTCGCTTTCATCGGCATCGTGGGACCGTGGCGTCGTAGCATCGTGGCATCGACTTCTTCGATTTAATCTGATTTGAGCACGCACTTTGCCATTATTGAATTTAAAAAACTTATACAATATTACTTATTTCGGTTAAATAAGACAATTCATTCAATTTGTGGCCACTAAATCAACCATAATAATAACCACAACAAATGGTCGGCCGCATATAAGAGACCGAACAGAAAAGCTGAGAGCAGAAGCAGAAAAAAAGAAGAAATAAGGGCGGCGGCATGAGAAGAGGCAAAACACCAAGCCGCAAATTCAACGCCCAATTTGTGCCGCGCTGCTGCTTCCTTTGTCAATAACAATTTACTGGATAAGAACCAGGACGATGCAAAGGACAATAATCGAAAACAGCAGCAGTAGCGAGTAGCAGCCGGTCAGTAGAAAATATATTTCCTTTTTTGTGTTCCTCTAATATTAATAATCCGGTATACGCAACGGACCGCTGCGGAACAGACGGACACGGACTCGGCCTCGGTCTCGGTCTCAGCCTGGGTCCGGGACGGGACCTTTGAGGAGTTCCGACCCAAAAGCGATCAGCCATCTAGCCCGGCCAACAAATGAGTTCGGACAGAAGGCTGAGGCGGAGGCGGCGCTCCTAATATGTCACTGTTGGTGCCAATAACAATAATAAGCAGCAAAACAAAGCCTAAAAGCTGCCAACCATAAATTCACTTGGCAGGCGTGGGGGCGAACCAAGACGTTGACAATGTCAGGCTGAATCGGAGTTATAAGGAGCAGCGGTGGTGGCGCAGGCTCAATCCAGCCCATGGCCAATTTGTGCTGAAAATTTATGAAAAGTTCAATTTATTGAGCTACATTACTTCAGGCCATAGTTGGCTTAAATTATGGGTTGTGTTTTATAAAGGCATTGAAATATTCGGTATGGCGACTATTAATTATAAATCCGTGATTATGGCTACAAAGGGACAGGCAGAGATAGAGGGCTTTACAATCGTTATGCTTAATGCTAAAATAAAAAGGTTTTGCCTTTCAATAATTCTTTTTCTGCCAAAAGATCAATCACAAAGAGAAAAAGTCAACGAAAAACAAGTAAAGTCAACAATTTACTGCCTCTCTCGTGTGTTTTTTGCACTCAAGTTATATTTTATTTAAAAAGTTTTTGCATTTTACTTGTGAATTACTCACACATGAAAGAAATGTTGGCATATCAATTTTTATGCCATACGCATATGTATTATTTTAGCATTTACATGTGGGCGTGTGGGAGGCTTGTGTGTTAGGTAACATATGCCATAAATTGGCTGAAGTGCTCCGTCGACTTTCTGTGCTCCCTCATATTTTCTCTCGTCCATCTTTTAAGTTGGGAACCAATGCCTTGGCATTATTGAAATTTCTTGCTTTTTTGTTTTGTTTTTACTCTTCGTTGTTTATGCGGGCCAGACAATAACCCTCTCTGCGCGCATCAATTTTACATCAATCCATATCGGAATGTATGGCTCGCACACCCACAGGTTTTTGTGTATGTTTTTTGGTTACTTTCCGTCAGAGTAAGTTGATTTGCATATTTTCGATATTTTTACCCTGTTTGGTTTCGATTCTTTCACAACATTAGCAAACGCATCTTGACTTTGTAGTCTCTCACACCCGCCGCACTTTTCCGATTATTCGCAAGTGCAGATGAAAAAGTATAACTTTTCTTAAATTTATGGTGTGTTTCTTCACTCGAGAGAGTGCTTTTAAGATGATGTTTTCAGCATTTTAGATACATTTGGAGCATTTTTCAAATGGTACACGTTTACCTCTGTGGATAGTTGTCTCTCTTTTTTTTATACATTTTGGAAAGTACGAAGATAGCTTTAATATTTAAATATGCTAATAAGAAAAATAGGTAGAATTATGATGCTTGTGTAGATTAACTTGTAATTTCCTAAATATATTATAGTTTTCGTAATGTATGAAAATTTATAAAGCGACATGTTTTGGAAAATCTCAACTTTGTTGATATTTTTATTTCCTTAGAGAATCGATCTACTTTTTATGCCGAATTCTGCCAAGTCTTTGCCAGCAAATTAATTTGTTAAGCTGTGTTGTCATATTGTAGCTTCATTAATTAAAACCAAGGAAACGCAAACCAGAAACGCAAACCAAAACCGTGATCCCCAGATTTGCTTCAGGTATAGATAATGAATAATGAAAGTCATCTGGAGGGTTGGGGGTTGGTAGGGATAACTTTTTGCCTATTTCTGAAGCCAGAACAACGTTGCGGGGAATTGGACTAGGCTGGCGTTTTGTCAAAAAGTTAAGTTGTGCATTTTTCTGTCCAATAAGGAAATTATTTTACATGAGTCAGCATATGGAAAAGGTGAAAGTAATTACAAGCTAAAGAAGCAATATCATCATTCCCAGAACGTGAAAAAGTCTTATCCCAAGATTGAGGATGGAGGCTGTGTTATTTGGCCATGAGAAGCATCCAAAGCATTTATATTGATGCAAATTGATAATATGTGATTTTGCACATTACTGGGAATGTAATGATTTTGTAAGGCGTCAGATTTTGCATTGTAAAGGAAAAATGATCTTTTAAGGTCTTATTAACGCCTAGAGGTTTTAGTGTTTGCAACGTATTGAATCAGGGACCTTCAGTTAGTCACCAGATATGTCCGAGGGAAACAATTAGAATAAACCTTGAAACCATTCAGCGGCACAGATTTAATTTTTTCTTAACTGGACTTCACTAAAATTATACGAGCTTCTACTTTTGTTTAATTTATTGCTTTATTGATTCAGGTTTGCTCTTGTGCTTCTTATAGGTGAGTTTAGCTGTTATTTTCTGCGGCTTTGTGTTCTGTTGTCCTTGTCGTAACATTTTTGTACAGGTTTACCTCCTCCCCTGTGGCAAGATAAGCATGGCGGTGGGGAAAGCGTATGCAACTCTGCGACAATGCGCGCACATGACCCCTTTTGCTTGACCTCACTTATCTTACTTAGTGGTTTAGTGCGCTCGGTTCGCCTGGTGTTCTGGTTTCCTCCGGTCTGGCCGGCTCTGGTCTGGTCTGGTCTGGCCTGTCCTGGTCGGTTCTGCCCCGTCCCTGGCTGTTTGGACAAAGACAAAAGCCGTAGCTCCCATTGACGCTCCCACGTCCCTCGCACTTTTTGATATTTATGTCGCCAGCTGTTAGCATTAGTTGACTGGCTTTTAAGGCGACCAAATGTTGGGGGCGTTTGTGTGTGCGCCTGTGTTGTGGCGAAATGTGGACGAACTGCTATGTTGTTGTAGCTGTTGGCGCATTAGGCTTCAGGCCACAAAAGCTTAGGCTTCTCCTTCCTGTCCATCCATTTGGGAAGAGTTTTTGCGGCTCCCCAATATCCATTCTGTCCCCACCGGTTCTCCGTTCTGGGCTCTCCCCTGCCCGACTGATGTGTGTACGGGCAATAAACTTGTCGCTTGTTATTATCATCTTAATCGCCTCCGACTTGGTCTTTTTTGTGACATTAATGTATATATATACTTTTTTTTGCCGTTGTTTTGTTCTTTTATGTAGTACTCCCGCCCTCCTCATAATTGCCTGTCGTTGCAACAGATGGTAAGGCCCGAAAATTGATGAAACTTTCAGTAAGCAGTCCATGAACTCAGTTCCACCTCACAGCTTTAAGGAACTGGACAGTCCGTAGTCCTGGATTGGATTAAATGAATTTACCCGAATCTTCTTATTAAAGGACATTTATCAAATTGTAAATGTACATATTTTATACTCTTACGATAGGAGTTAGCTTCGGCTATGGCTTAAAAGTAGTCTTACTATATCGCAGCTCCCGAAAAAGCTATTAAATCTTACAGTTTAACAAGTATTCTAGGCCTGTGTTTCGTCTTCTCCTGTTTTCTTATACTTCTGTTTTTTTTTTCTGCGAAATAATCATTTACGTTTTTGCATGTCTTGATCCAAGGAATCCATCTTGGAGGGTATACAGACTTCTGTGCTGTTCTTGGTATATGTTTATTTTTTTAAATAATGCGTTTAGGGGCACGTGACAAAGTTCTGAAACAGGAAAGCCTATGCTGCGCCCTCTCCTATGTATATCTCATTCCATAATCTCGACGCGTCGCGACATTTGCTGCATAATAATAAACGAGAGGCAAAGGACTCTAGACAGCTAAGAAAAAAAAGTCTGCGACAGGCAGCGATTTGAGAAACAATAAAACAAAGACTAGCCTGGAATGAAGTGGCAAAGGATGGAGGGGGACCGAAGGCTAGGGGATGGTATCGGGGAGACAAAAGGACAAAGAAGCTATGCATACTTTACGGCTATATGACTGAAGGCTTAGCGACATAACATTTATGCTTTGTTGGATTTTATAAAAGGAACCGCGGTGGGAGTGGACCCGATGTGATTGCCTCCGTCTGGTAGTTCTTCCAGGTAGAGCGGGTGTGAGGTGGGGCTGTATTAATTCTCGGCTGTAAGGTTAAGGTAAGTTGGGGATGGAAAAGTTTACGCTGGATTGAGAACCAGCAGGGTATTAGGCTTATAAATGGGAAGAGAATATAGAAGAAGGCAGGGGTCCTCTATGGCTTGACTTAAAGTTGGTTCTAGCAAATGAATTTAGAGATGTTATCAATTTAATATTTTCTTGTATTCTTTACATTATTTTTAGTTTGTAATCTTTAGTATACTTTTTTTATCCTCCCTTTGAGAACAACAAAGTTATGGATAATCGAACCGATTGTTCGGCTGTAAGGAATATTAGTTAATTCAGTCTTATATCGCACATCTAAAAAATCATGTTTCAATTCCCCGCTCTTTTTTAAAGCCTCTCAGGGGTTAATGTATTATTTTGATAAACATGAAATATATTTTAGTTTTTCAACTTGATGATGCTTCAGTATATATGAAACTTTTTCCAAGTGGCTGGCGAGCTTCAGAAATCTTTGCTGGAGTAATTTCAGCTATTTATCAAGGTATGACATTGCGGATTTCGCAGGCATTTAAAATGCCAGCAAATCTCAAACTTCAGACTTACGTTTCTTGTTTGCCACTTCGCGTTGGCCACGTGTAGAGCGCCCTTAAAAGCTATCAGCCGGAGGCGAGATGGCACGACTACCTTGGGCTTTTTCCTGGGCTTGGTCCTGGGCTTGGGCTTACTTTGCATTGTTTTCGTTGGGAGCCGACTTAAGTGTTGCTGTTTGTTCTTCGCCATTTACTGTTTTGCACATTTAGCTGCCAGGCATTGTTGCTGTTGTTGTCTACTTATGGGCGCCGCCGACTTAATGCGTGTGTTGAACCAACTTCAAGTGCTAGACAAGTTTTTCGGCTGGCTCATTTCATTTCCAGGGGCTGGCTGACCATCTGGCAGGTCCTTTTTTGGCAGCTTATAAATAACGCAAATTAAACAAAACAGCAAAAATGAAAAAGAAACTTTGTGGTTGCCCGGAAACTTTTTGTCCATCATGATCATCATCAATATGTTTGTATGCGCATATATCTGTGACGGAGTGTGTATACTCAATATAATTTCTGTCAAAAGTTGAAACTAATGAAAGCCAAAAGCCATGCTAATAATAATAAAACTTTATCCTGCACTCCTCGCCGCAAAACTTTTTGCATTGTCCCTGTCGCTCTCACCTCCAGACACGCAATGAAGCATTCGGTGGTTGACACTTGAGCTTAAGTTCGGTTTCGGTGGAAGATGGACGTCCAATATATGTATGTATTCGTCTAATACATTTCATAAATATTATGACAAGCTCAATAAAATATCAGAGCACACCTAACAGGGCGTGTACGTGCTTAAAATGAAGGGCAAACCAGGATTGAATCTGTATTGGCAGGTAGCGGATGAATTCTCTGTGTAACTAGAACTTTCTTTAAATATAATAACTAAACACAAGAAACTTAAGAAAACGGAAACTTAAGATTTAAATATTTGTCGGTTGTAATATCGTTCGTTTGAGCTCAATTACATACAAAGCCGAAATGGGCCTACATATTCGAAACATTCAAAAATATCCCCTTAGATTTGGGGATCAATTGAGGCTTTGGTGACTTCGGTCCTTCTCCTGGCAATTTGGCAAGTGTCCGGACGGTTTATGAAATTGCCAGGTTTTCTGCCGAAAATTCCTTTATCTTGTCATCATCATTGTCCTCCTTGTTCATGCCTTTGTGTTTTTTGTCATTTGTGTCGGTCGCTAGCAATCATAAATTGCTAAGGCCTATTCGGAGGGAAAACGCAGGATTCGGCAAAGACCAAAAGTGGGGGACCCACGCCGCCACACGTGTGTTGCGTCTCATAAAGTTTGCGGCATTTTAAGCTTGCCCGGCTTACTAGATAATCCCGCCTAGAAATAATGAGTGTTGCCATGTGGTCGAACGTCTTTGACTTGCTTTCCTTTAAAAAGAAAACACACACAGATATATTGGGGCATTTGAGGCTGCCGAAATACAACAAATCCCCATTTAATGGAGTAAGGGCAGTGAGAAATTCCAACATCAAATATTCTGTAGTCCATGAAATTCCCTCTGCCGAGGCTCAAATAGTTTTTCCATCTAGCAAAACCGCAGGACAGTCAAGTTAACTTTGCCATATCCTGTATGCGCCAGGGCTCGAGGCGAATTTCTCTATATTTCCCTCTGTTTCTCGACCCTCTTCGCACGTGTTGACAATTTTTTGGCCACAACTTTACATTAGGCTAGAAGCAAAAACTAATTATATTAAAATGTCATGGAAAATTGTTCGTATTTTTTGTTGGTCGTAAATGGTTGTTGGGATTTTTAGTTTGCCTTACCAGTTGGTTAGATTATTCAGTTTAATGCATTCATAAACGTGTATGTGTGTGAGTGAGTGTGTGTCTGGCGAACTTTGAGGGCATTTAATGCAGAGCTTGCCAAGTCGTTTTTTGCATTGGCACTGAGACGTGGCTACAAGTTATGGACTAAAAGTTGCTGGCAAAAGTTGGCTTAGCCTAAATAAAGAGTTAAGTGGGTTAAGTCGGGATATATATTTGAAATGTAATCAACACAGTTGCTGACAGCACCTGGCAATTGAAGAGGACGGTATACCATCCCTAATTGACATACGGTGAATTATTAATTCGGATTTAAACGGATAGAAAATCACTCAGTTATATTCATAAATAACTAAAGAACACTAATGTTACCCCTCTGATTATTGGCTAAAATCATTACTGTCTTGAATTTACTTTAGAATAGTATTACCTTAATTTCTTTCAACTATATCAATGTTAAATTGAATATCCCATCCTCTGCAGCTAAGCTTTCAAATTATATACACTTTATCACCTTTACGCCCTGTACTAACCGAGAAACACTCTTTTAATTTTGATTAATGACATCCATGTCGACTTTTTGGCCCGCATCATTTATATGCCTGAGTGACCGAGAATTCGGGATAGGCCTTCTAAAACTCGATCCAAAAACTTTTCTATTTTGTTGTTATCGATTACATGATGAATTGCCGGATGCGATTCCGTTGACACTTTGCCGAGATCCTAGCATGGTTTTCACAAGCCAAGAAATACGATTACTTTAGCAATTTAATTAAAATTTCCCACTGCATACTTGCCGATGGAGTTGTTGGTAATAATCGCTGGCTGCTTTTTGTTCGGTGTTTCTCAACTAGCGTAAAGTTTATTTTTATTACTCTTTCAAGTAACATTAAAATTTAGTTGCATACGCAACAGCTCAGAGGAGGGCGCCGGGAGCGGGCCATAAAAATCCTCCAGTGTAAAACTATGCTGCGCTTTTATAAGTATTTTATTTGTAGCAGCTCGCAGCTCGCAGCTCCTGGAAGGACGTGGTGGACGGGGTGGAGCGGAGCCGAGACGGCAGTCTGTTTCTTAGACTCAGCAGATTTAGCAATCCTTTGCCAAAGTTGCGGCATTAAAAATACAACACGACGACCGGGGGGCCAAGAGGTTGTGCCATACACACAGAGTTGCAATTTGCTGAGCAGATGAGAGGTGGCAGGGCAATGTGGGAAATGCAATGAATCGTTAAATTTAGCATCGTATTTCAATGCAATTCAGTAGAACGAAACGGGACGAAACGAAAACGCTTCTGATGCTGACAGGTGAATTGCAGCTGTCAGTCAGTGGAAACGACCCGCTCGGCTCATCTTCTCCTCTCATTCGTTTCGGAGGCAACTTTCTGTTGTTGCTGTTGCTCCCGCTCCTGCTTCTGCTCCTGCCAAATGATTTGTCGCCGACATACAGACACAGAACCGTACTCATGCCCATGGAGTCCATAGAGGCGGGAAAGCAGCTTAGCAGCTCATCCTTACCCGGGAGCATCTTATGACTATTTGCGAGCAAAGGCGCTTCAAACCTGAACCAATCCTGAACCGAATCCGAACCCCTTGTCCGTAAAATGATACCCTCGCACTTTGCACTTATTAAAAAGTCGTACTCTCGATACGGGCTAAATTCTGGCTCGGAGCATAAATTGCCAGAACGCAGGCAGGCAGCAGGCCTAACTTTGAAGTTTTCCCTAACTAGGGCTGGGGTCATAAAACCCAGCTGCAGACTTTACGATCCGCTCCAGCATATGCTGATTTTATATACATATGTGTGTATACGTGTTCGTATCCATACACAGGCATGCGGACGTGGAGACTGGGGCACATTCCATTTTTCTGTGAATGCCACACGGGGTCAATTTTTATGAGCATTTTGGCATATTGGAAAATGGGGTAAAAAGTTATGGGTATAATTTAAAAGGGGTTAACAAAAAAGAAGGGGGAAAACAATTCCCCCGCGGTGCCATGGAGGAGTATTATACATTTGGCCTAATTTAGCTTTTTCGTGTGCAAAAAGAGTGAATCCTTAAGATACTCCCGAAATTGAACATATGAAATCTTAAATTTTCTCTGTTAAAGATAGAAATTGGCAATGGTACATCATAGTTTATTAAAGTTAAGAAACCCAGTAAGAAACATTTCATTAAAATCTAATATCGAAACTAAATTTTTTAACATTTATATTGTGCTTTTAATGCCTCTCTTCACGTTTAAAGTATTTTTAAATATTAAGTCCACAGTACTATTTATTAGCTTAGCATTCAGTTGAGCTGAATATATAATTCATAATTTTCCAACATGAAGTTGTTTTTGAAACATTTTTATTTATTGCTGACTAGATTCATTATATTGTTTCAACGGTATATACTCGTGAAATCCACTTGACCTATTATCACTTCCTCTTTCAATTTACACACTCCATTCTCGTTCTATCCTAAATAGTTATTGCAGTTCGATTTATATGCACTCCCCATTGGGTCAAATGTTCGTAAAATACTTTTTCATAGAATCAATTCGAATTTTATATGGAAGTTCCTTTTTTCCGCCTTTTTTTAGAGGCTGCGCAAAAAATGTAGCATTAATTTCCATATAAATTGCTAGAATTTTTAGTATTTGTGGGCGTGGGGGTTTAGGGTATTGTGGTGGCAGTATGTGGGAGGGCAAGAGTGGGAATGTGTATCTATAACTACACATTTCAAGCGCTCAAATCAATTTGCACATATCAACAACGAAATTGTTTGCTCAATGCAGACTGCGTTGCCAGTCATTCTTTTTTTTTTTTTTTTTTTTTTAACAACCTAGCTCACCTCCCGGAACGCACGAAATGAAAAATCAGCAAAAAGGTGCCAGCGAATGAAACTCGACTGCTGTTCAGATTCTTCTTCCACTCTTCACAGGCCCTGGGGCTGTGTGTCTATGCTAACTACAAATTTGCTACATTTGCTATTCCTTTAATCTTGGTAACAGGGAATAAGACCGCAAAGTATCAGCCCAGATTGCTCAAACATAATTAAATTTATTTAAATTTTATCTCTGTATTTCGCCTAAAACCAACACGAGCACAAGCCGGCAAATAAACAGAAATCCCTGTTTTATGGCCTTAATGATACGCTTTTTATGAATCGGCACGGAAGTGTCTTGAATGCTGTCTGCCTGTGCGTTTTTTTTTCAGTCTGTCTTCTGCCTTCAGCCTTCAGCCATTGCCATGCCATCAAATTGTTTAAGCAAACACAAAACTTTACAAATGCGAGAAAAAATATTTACCGAGAATTGGAGTTGGCAGGGCGGCGATGAAGACATGAGGGGAAACACTCACAAAGCTCATTACAGCCACAAAAACCAATATGCTTATTGCTGATTCCACGGCTGCTCTCTACTTGAGCTATAAAAACTGTTAACGTAAGCGTAAAATGCTTTCAAGTGCTTTGCAAATCCAGCAAGCTCGTCGCTGGGAAATCATCTTGGAGCCGGGAAAATCGTCTTTTCCCCCAACCTCTTTCAATGCGTCAGAGCAACTGCTTTGGCAGGTGGCATATTGCCATAAAATGATAATATATAAAAATCAGACAATGGTATTTACTAATTATAAAAGAGTAGAAGCTAAAAGCATTCGGTATATGAGCTCTTTAAAATCTTTCCCTGTTAAAAAATGTACAAATAAATATTCCCTTCCGCTTATAGCATGGCCAGAAAATGTGTCCAACTGAAGTTGAGCAAAAACTTTTGCAAATGATACAGACTTACTTTGCGCCGCCACAACAACAAATTCTCTTCTATTATGGCCAGGCATCAGAAACCAAAATTGTCAGCCCACAAAGCGGTAGCCAGAGGATGCTTGCCTTTTGGAAAACTTTAAATTATTTTGACTACTTTTACATTGTACAATAGAGAGGGAGTAAGAGCAGAGCAGAGTAAGTCGCCAAAATTGTCCCCCATCCCCCAGTTGCAATGCAGCTGCCAAATTTAATTATTTCCGTAGCTCTAGGGTCCTTTTTTTTTACCCAGTACTCGTACTCATAAGGTATATATAAGTAAACATAAGTTTAAGCTAAGTTAAGTTATGTCGAATACATCATATGAATAATAATACGGCAACAAAATGACTCGAATGCCCAATGAAACTAACCTTTAATTAACACATAAATGGCGTTGATCGGAAATTGACGCTATCGCGTTCGCGTTTAATAAATCCCACTACTAACCGGCTTGATGCCCGTTCCAGATGCAAATTATTCGGATATTCCATATATTCAATATCTCACACGTAAGTAAGGCAGGAGTCTTAGGTATCACTCGCTCAAAAATTTAAATGGAGCGCTGCTATATTTAATTTCAATCAAAAACTGTTAAAAAAAAAATGCATAAATCGAATTGATATGTTGGGTAAACTACTTTGCTCTCTGGAATCGACAGGAGTGTGTGCGCCTGGCGGAGGGCAGGTCATGGCAGGCAGCAGCAACATGCAGCATGCACATGACAATATTTTTTGTTGTTTAACGTTTCGTGATTTTCGTCAGATTTTTAATGCCACACATCTGGTTTTCCGTGCTGCCGCCTGGCTGGCTTCCCTATTTCCTCAGTCGCGTATCTCTGGTTATTATTTATATGTGTGCAAAGCACGTTCGTAGAGGGTGTGCATGAGTGTCTGTGTGGGCAAACAACATGCGACGTTGTATTGACAGCATATTGTGACAAATATGTAAAAAGAGTGTAAGAAAACACTCGCATCCAGAGCTCATACTAAATATAAAATGATAGAAGAGCATTCCAGGTATTTAATACCAGCTTTAAGAACTAGTACTGAGGTCCTAAGTATCTGACTTGTACACACGCTGACTGGCTAAGTTGTTCCTGTTCTTCATAATGAGCTTCCGTTTTCCCTAAGTCATACACTCATACATTAGAAGAACAATCAGAAAAGTGGCATTAAAAATCTGTCCAGAAACGTTAAGAACCTATCCTTAGATATACCAATAACCAGTTTGCCCTGTTCTTTTTCAACCTCCACAGATCCCCCGGAGATCATCAGGAAGCCACAGAACCAGGGCGTGCGAGTGGGCGGAGTTGCTAGCTTCTATTGTGCGGCCCGCGGTGATCCGCCGCCATCGATAGTGTGGCGCAAGAATGGCAAAAAAGTTTCGGGTAAGTTCCTCTTCTGAACTCTCGCTTCTCCGGCTTCGTAAGTCGACTTAACCGAGCGTTGAACACACACGTGTGTGTGTGCGTCTCTGTGATTTTGCTCTGCAGGCACACAATCTCGTTACACGGTTCTGGAGCAGCCCGGCGGGATTTCCATACTCCGGATTGAGCCTGTGCGGGCGGGACGCGACGATGCCCCCTACGAGTGTGTGGCTGAGAACGGAGTGGGCGATGCCGTTTCCGCAGATGCAACTTTAACCATCTATGAAGGTAAGTGCCATGCGATTCCTTACTACGCTGAGCTGGGGACTAAGCCGTCAACGTCTGAAGTTATTTATAGCTGCTGAGTGCGGCTTCCTAATTGAACCCCACTGCACTGAGGGAAATTCGATTATCAAATTTTAACATCCAGCTTAAGATTTTAAGCTTTCAGAAAATGTATGTATTTTCCCTCCAGAGAGTGTTGTGTCGAAGGAAGTGTAGCAATGTAGCATTAGCATATAGTTGTCTGTATAAGAGCGTAATGATAGGAAAATCAGAAACAGCCACATTTACTTTCCATAAAATAATCAACTTGTTTTCCCAGTATGTGGAGTACCGGAAGGGGTCGTGTTGGGGCGACACAAAAAGTTTCGTTTAGTATGCGTCGCATTGCCAACTAAGTTCATACATTGATTTTGAATTAAAACTGGGCAAAGAAGTTGGCGTAAATGGTAAACTTTCGGAGGGCCCAAACCACCAAGCCCCAGAGAGGGTGGCGGTAGAAAGTTATTTGCCAGCTTGTTTGTGCGGCTTAAATTACTTGCCAAAATTTACTTTTGCTTATTTACAACTGTGCAAAGGATAAAGTTTTCGCTCTCTAAGCCTAATCAAGTCTGTGCGGGGTGGATGGTCCTGGATAGCTTGGCAATTGAACTAATTTGCTTAAACTGAGAGCAGGCCAAGTATTTATATATTTTCTTCCCATTTTCCCCACTCTTTGACTCGCCAAATTATAAACAGCAGAAAGTTCAATAAAAAAAAACTCTGCTCCCAATTGGTACTTGAAGCGGAGCGGGCAAGGGATAGGCCGAGAAGTTATAACTTTTAATGAGATTAAAGCAGCAAATTATTTGGTAAATCAACTCGCAGTACAATATGCATATTGATCGATGGTCCTTGAGTTGTTGAGTATATTTAAAGCAAAATTAAGTGGACTTAAAGTATTTTCACGGCTCAAAATCATTTTTACTTAAGAATGGAATGGTTAAGTTCTGTGGAATATTGAACAAGGGGAGTAAGTTAAATATGTATTCCATTGTTGCACAAAGTAAATATCAAACTAATATATTACTTACTTCTTGGAAGAGTCAGTTATATTTTATCAGAATTGTGGACCACTTTTAATCATATGATTTTTAAAGACGTATAAATCGATAGGAGGTGTAGACTGCAAGCTGTCCCTGTTTTAGCACCCCTAATTGGCTGTTTAAATCTTTCGCCATGTCGGGCTGTGTTACCTTTACCTTGGCCTGCCTTTTGGGCTCTTGTAGCAACTTTTACCTTCACTTGCATGGTTGTTAGTCCTTTTGCTAAACTACACTAATTACTTCCCGCGTATAGGCCGGCGTTTGAGTCTATCGGCGAGCGTTACAACCTGCCACAAATCAAATGCACACCAATTACGTGGCGCCAGAGTGCACAGAGAGCATAATCAACTCGCATAATTAACAACTAAAAATGCAAACGTTGCCACCGGCAGAATAAAAAGACCACGCGGAGGTAGGGAGCTAGGGGAGTCCTACCTAGCTACAGTATATCAACGAAAATATGTTCTTTTCCCCCATTCACCTGGCCTACGTGCACTTTTCACACATTTTGTGGTTCCCTTTGGCGGCCTCATAAACAACCAACAAACAACTAGCTAATACCCGAACAACAACAAGAGGACCAACAACAAGAGCAATAATAAACAAGCTAAAATAGCTGGCAGACAGTAGTAAATTATAAGTTGGATCTCTAACTCGTAGACTCTGGGATAAAGTAGTGCACATTACTCATACGCCGCGTACATAAATTTTCCACCCAGCCCCCGGGTACGTAATTATTTTCCGTTTACAAAATGTCTGCCAAACACCTGGAAGTCATCAGTGGGGGGTGTAAACGGGAACAGATCTATTATTGAAAACAAAAACAGATAACCCGAAAAGCATTGGCTTTAAGTTAAAGCATACATTTGCATTATGTACGTACTTACTTTGACACTTAATTAAAATGTTGCATTCCGTTATGGGAGGGAGGGAAACCCCCAAACATTCATCCAGAGACTCTACCGAAAACATGACCGCCATCCGACAGATAACAAAGTCACACAGCCATGAGCAGCAGACTGGCCAAAAGCTGAGTCCGGCCAGAAGGAAGGGTGCGTAATAGGAAAATAATAATGCAGACAGCGAGTGGAAGATAGCATAATAATAAATACACTAATACCAAACGCAAGCACGAGACCTACAGCAGAACCTAGGAACAAAAAAAAACAAACAAAAATTATCGCATGCAATAAATTTGGCCAAAGCGTGCAGAGAACAGAAGCAATCAGCCAACAAATTGTAAACAGTAAATTTCAGCAGCCAGCGGATGGGGGCACAGGAAGGGAGGGCCACATTATCACTAAATCGCTACGACTAACGGAGTCAGTTGGTTAAGCGTTTCGAGCATAAATACATACAGAGCGAAACAAAAAGAAGAAGGATGCTGGGAAGTCACGCCTTCTGCGGGCGAAATTTATCCGCTTTAAGCAGCATCAGCAGCAGCAGCAGCAGTAGCAGCAATAGCAGTGGCTCCCAACAACTCCCACCACGAAACTAATATTTATTTCGATATTTGCATAAAAAACAAACATGTCAAAAAATAAGTGCGAGGATTCCGCCTCACGGGTTGCTTTTAATTCTGTTTGGCAGCGTTTTGAAAACGGCAAAGGCAAACGCGGGGATTTACTGCATTTACCACGCCTGCTCCAGCTCCAGCTCCAGCTCCTGTTCCTGCTCCTGCTCCTTCTCACGATAGAGCTCGTCGCCCGGGAGGTGAGGAGACAGAGTCACGTTACTTGCAGGTGTTGCAGGTGCAATCTATCGAGGGCCTCTGCGTGGGTGTGTCGGCTTTTGTGGCAAGGAGCGCGGCAGAGGGATATACACACGCACACGTTCATCTCTGTGGCAAGTGTTTCTGATCTCGCGCTGCTTTAGCCTGTTGAGAATTTTGATTAAAAATGCTTTCACGTGAAACTCAAACGTGCCTGCGCGCTGCTCCTCTGCATATGTGGGCGCCTTTATTGGCATTTTGGGTGGCGCTTATTTTCCCACGCCTTTCTGTGTGTGCGAACATTTTTACACTGGGATTTATCACACAAAAAAGTGCAGAAAAAAATATTGCAGTGAAAGCGTGCGAAAAGGGGAACGAAAGGGGAAAAATGGAAACGTTATGAGATAAAAAGAAGGGAAGATGCTAAACTTTTCGCATATTCGGTAGCTTTTAATTTGTGAAAAATAATGCCGTGGCATTTATGAACGAATGCTTGCCTTAACTTCAATTATATGCTTCAATCCTGCCCAAAAAAAGGATATTATTATTAATATTTAAAGTTTCCGCTGGCATTGTCTAGACGTCTGTTAAAAATCTCTTCTTACCCCTTCGCAAATTGCTATAAAATCATCTGAAAGCCAATCTACGCCATCGTTCTGCGGCGGCTAAAGCACACCAGCACAAGACCCGAAACAATTTGCTTTTAAATTTGCCTGCCACAAACCATTTTGGCACCTCAAAAAAGCTCAGAATTTTGCCTTTTTGTTGTGTAGCTGCTTCCTGGCAATCCTCGGCAAAACAATATGCCGTCGCTGGTTTGTGGAGGTGGAAATAAATTTCATTAATTGCCAGCCCAAAAAGGAGACTGCGATGCCATCGTTCTGGCGATTCACAGGCGCGCGCATTCATTAATTTCACTTTATAGTAATAAGCGGCTTTGCTGGTTACGGTTTTGCCTGGTTTGGCTTTTTGTTGTATTCCTTTTTTGTGGCCACCGAGTCCGAGTCCGAGTCGGAGTCCGAGGCCGAGTCCAGCCTCGGTGGACCATTAGTTGGGCTTGATTAAAACGGTGGACTGAACTGGACTGGACTTGTGTGGAGTGGGCCGGTTTTGTTAGCGCTGCTCTTCCGCACTTGTTGCAAAGTCAAATGGCATGTCCTGGGCTTTGGGGAAAACTTCATCCTTGGCTCGCCCGCTGTGCTCACATAGGCAAACATTGACAATGCACTGGCAGCGTTTAACTGGCCTTAACTGGAGTACAGGTTCCCGTTCCCGTTCCCGCCCCGTCCTCGTTCCCTTCCCGGCTCTTGGCATCGTTTTGCGGTTTGCCTAAAAAGTCATATTAATAATGAAAATTCTACAGTAGCGAAAAGTTTAAATGGACGAAATTCGCTGCGGAGTAGCCGGGCCTCATAGCCCTGCAGCAATGCAGATGCGGCGCCAAGCTGTGCCCAGCAGGAGGAAACTAAAAGCCATACAATGAGGAGTGTGTGCTGGAAAGTTGAGGGCTCTGTATGTGTAATGTATGACAAAGTGCTAAACTTAAGGCGAAAGCAGAGGCAGAAAAATAGAGACGAAATGTGTTCACAATAAAGTCAATTTGCTGATTTTAATAAGTTCATTCTAAAGGAAGTTGACCTCATTACAGTCGAGTCAAGCCAAAATATTAATGTATTTAATTCGTTTACGGTTTCCTGAGATATCAGTAAAAGTTGTAAACCCCTAAAGGGTATAAATGCTACTATTTTTACTTTATCTTTTATCATATGGCTATAATTTAACATAAGAACCAGCAGCCTTGTGCAAGCCACATGCTCACTCGCTCACATTTCACTTAATATGATTTGTGCTGCCAAAAAGCCATAAAGTGCCGAGCTAAATTGCTAAAATATTTCAAAAACCCGCCACAATATTATGTAAGTACGTCACTATATTAGTGTATAAATGTGCGGCTGGCGGAATATGGTTGCGTGTGAGCGAATCGCCCACGTAAGTATCAAGCATCGTCGACGCTTTAAATTGAGCAACTCGGCTTGTGCCGTGGAAGCAAAATGCATTAGAACCACAACAACAGAGCGTGGCCATAGCAGCATTTTCTGGGAAGAAAATTACATAAGGAAAAATAGTAATAGAAGCCTAGCTGGCTTGCAGTTTAATCAAATACACCCAAAAGGCTTAGCTTAGTTCGAAGAGCCGACGAGAATATATGTTATATGTGTATTTTCATACATATATTTATCAAATACTTGGAAGGACGCCACTGAGACCTTATTTTGAGATTAGCCAGCTTGAAATATACATGAAAGCGAACTGACGTTGGGAATATATTTTATACGTTCGTACTTTTCCTTCGATCGATTTTTTTTCTCTAATACACAGATCTTATTATAGCGGAAAATGCATTTGAAATTCATCAGAAGCAGTAGGTAGCAAACCCAGAATCTCACATGACAGCCGCCCGCCTTTGCATCCATATCTTCCCTGCCCCTTCCCTTCCCTTCCCAATCAACTTACTTCTGCTTCTCTGCCGCTGCCGCTGCCAAGCATGTGCAAGTCAGCCGAGATCCTTGCCTTTCTCGCCCTCTTATTTTTGTTGCATTAAAGTTTCAAATATAATGACGTTAAACAAAATTGGATGCGACTTAAAAATTGAACTTTTATTGGCTTCCCCATTCCCGATAGATGAAAAACGAAAATGCCATAAATATATGAAAAGTGAAATTGCTGTTTTCGGGGAGTGCATGTCGGGGTGGAAATTCACTAGCATATTTTCCAAGCGATATATGTATTCCATTCTTTGGCATCGCTTTAGTTCCTTTCGTAGGGAAGTTGATTATTAAAACGCAAAATATTACTAGTGTTGGCAGTAAACTACCATGTTTGACGTATTGCAGTAGCTCAAAGGCCAAGTGTGCTGGAATTTATCTATATTTACTTATGTTTGCAGCATAACTCTGTTCAAAAAACAGCTGAAGATGATTATAACATGTTTAATTGCTTTCTGGATCTTAAGTGTGTGATACTAGGCAGATAAATGATTTTGCAACATTTTGTATTTGTATATGGTTTCTGATTTAAATTTAAAGAGTATTTCCATAAGTAAGGATTATTTGGTGTTAAAACCATTCCAATACGAGATAATACAACTATTTTACCAAAGAATCAAATAGTTACGATCATAAAGCCATACAAAGGCATACCAGAGAGAGCGCTTTTGGAAATTTGAATTTATCTTCATCAAAATTCGATTTAAATTGTATGACTTTGAATATTTAAATTTAAACTTACAGTGTTATTAACAGCATTAATTCGAATTTCAAGTACCCAATTAAATACTCTGTCACTTGATGGCTTCATAACTCGATTTTTTGTTTGCACAACTTCATTAATTCCATCCTGGCTGTCATTAGGCCCCAACTGGGGAACCTCTTTGTGAAAGTTGAATGTGCCTCCACAAACACTCGGGATGCAAACTTCCCTCGTTTTTTTTTCACCAGCCATACATACATACATAATTTTAGTCTCCATAAGCTGGCGAAGTTTGTTTATCATTCTATCCCCGCCGAAAAGAACAGAGAATATTTCTTAAAGTATACTTTTGCGGACGCTGCTATTGTTTGTGTGTTGGCTTTAGCGTCGGCTGTTGGGTTCTTTGTTTGCCAACTGCATTGGCTCTTTGTTGCGCAGCAGCTGCAGAAGGCGAGAGGAGCGGCAACGGGGCTAGGGATACAGATGGGGATGGGGACAAGGATGGGATGGGTCTGTTTCGGGAACCACAGAGCACCAAACAATGCCGGAGATGCTGTCGAGCGGGTCTGCGGTTATATTTTGGTCTCCTAAATAATAAATGCATTTCCCCGACACTCACACATTTCCGGCGAACTCGAAATGGCGGTTGGGTGGAAATGGAAAATCCCATTTTCTCCCGCTCTTGCTCTTGAAATATTTTGCACTTCAACAGTCAAATGCCTACAACTTAATCAAACATTTTTCATGATGTGTGTTCACCTTGCAGGCAAATTAGATGACAAGAGGTGGTGGGTGGTGGTTGGTTGGCTGTGAATGGCGGATGGTGGTGGTTGTTGGCGGTGTTCAGGACACCTTGACGAGCGTCTGACACGACTTGACATACGATGCCACTTACGATATGTCTTTGTTTCTTTTACGTTTTCGTTACGTTTGCTTTGTTTCCTTTCCCCGACCCGCGCCTTGTTTGGCTTATTTGTTTGTTTCTGTTTGCTTTGCCTTTTGATATCTCAACTTTTGGCGCGTGGCTTTGGCGACACTTAGCGCTTAGCAATCGCCTGTATTTCTGGACTTGGGCTTGGGCTTGGTACATGCAGCACGCTCTTATCGGTGGCAGAGACAGACAAGGACCTTCGACTTGTCACAGGCGCCCCCGCCTAACCTACGCCAGGCCACCTGCCCCCCACGCTCTCTGTGCGTTATTTATTTATTTATTTTTTTCATTACATGTGTAACAAAGTTTTGCATTTGCTTTGAGCTTGCCCCCCGTTAAAAAAGACTTGAACAAAAATTTCGAACATGTGAAAATTGTGCCCCATTCCTCTGCTGTTGTTTTTTGGTTCCCACTTTTGTTGCCGGTTGCTGTGTTTGTTACGCAGACAAAGTTTTCACTTATCTGTCATTCGGAGTTGGGTTAAGGAGGGTGAGGGGAGAATGGAGAATGGAATGGAGGCGGGTCATCCTTTGTCAGGCATTTGACATGTGGCATAAATCGCGTAAAACAATTGCAAACAGGGCAGGGAAGAGTGGGTCTCATCAGCCAGCCAAAATTGAAAATCGGAAGTGAAAAATTATTTTTCCTTGTCAGGATTTTAAAGATCTAGCAGTCAAAAAAGGGGAATCTTTTGGAGAGACCTTTAATTAAATAAAAGAAAGTAATATTTGCTACTCTTAAAGTCTTTCTATTTATTGGTCCCAATTTGTTTTCTCCATTTTGGTAAAACCTTTTTTGCCTTATCAGCTCTTTGCCACTTTATCTCCTTATCCTTCCCCCTTAAAAGCTTCCTTCTTTAGCCTGTAAACATTGTGCTTAACTTAATACCGTAAAATTTCTTATTTGACACTTTTTTCGGACATTTCATCTCATAGTTTATCACTTATTCTTGCCGCTCAAATAATTTTAGCTTAGCTCAACCGTTTCCTCGACCTTTTTTCCGCTCCAACCCAAATTGCTCAATGAGGCATGCAAAGGGGGGCCTAGACTACTACTGCCCTTTGACACTGACACTGACCGTCCTGCTGCTTCTGCTGCTGGTCAACAAAAAAGGGACAAAAAGAAAGAAAATAGTTAAAATGCGAGACCTATCCAAATGTCAGTAGCTTATCACATATGAAATATCACATAAACTAACGCAAAATGTCAAACTTCTTGCAGTCGGGCCGGAAGGGTTAAAGGTCGCTCGGGGGAACACGGACTACGCTGTGACTTGTATGATTTACGATGGCCGCCTATCCAAAATGGCGAAGCATAAAAATATTCGAACGTTCTTTTTAATGCAAAGGCAAAGGTTGTTAAAAGTTAATCAGTCACTGTTGTTGTTGTTGTTGTTGTTGTTTTTGTCTTGCGATGAAAAATGATCTCACCGAGTGAGTGACATTTCATTAAAAACAAAGCGACGAGGGGAGAACACAACTTAAGGTATGCTGGCAACGCCGGCAACACTTACACAGTCAATTGCACACAAATCTGGCCAAGTTCTGGGCCCATTCGTCGCTCGATTATAATTTAATCTAGTGTGGTATGTGCGACAAGCTCGCAGAGAGTCTGCGACGTGACGCGCACACATTACCATTTTTCACATCGCCTTCTCGGCATCGGGCATCTGCCCCCAACAAACACAGGGCGCATACTCTATACTTCGGACCAAAGCGAAATAGAAGTGTCTGTCATTTTTATAAACAACGCATTTTCTCGGTATGCAGAGTGTGCGAATACCAAAGACCAAGGACCAACTGAATCTGTGTGCGGCGTCGTTGTCATCGTACGACTTGAAATAAATGCAAACAATTTTCTAGTATCATAACCCTGCATACTTTCGGGGCACCCAAGAAAATATTTCTGCCGTTCTCAAGCCAATAAATCTGCTTCTTCGTAATTAAAGTAATTGCAAATGGAATTTCTCCTAGTGTCGCTGAAGGCGACGATTAAGCCATTTATGCCAAGGCAGCGGAAAAATGTTAAGCACCCTTGCCCTTGCCCGGCCCCGGCAATAAGTTTGGGGCTGAACTTGAATTTGTGTGCGCGCCAAGGATAATTAAAGCATTTCGGTTAAGGGTAAACATCAAGAAACGGAAGTTCTTAGTGGAATTTGACTGCTCAGCGGCAAATGATGATGTTGGGTCCGCCAGGTCCTTTGCGTAGTGGTTCTGCGTTAAATAGGCTTTCTTTATGCCCAGTAAAATGGTGCTTAAGCATGACATTGAGCTCTAAAAATATGCCGATTTACAGTTTTTAGTTTGCTATATTTAGAGCAACTTAGTAATGAAAATAGATCGATATAATTAGACCTAAAATGCGTTGATATTTCAAATCGCAAATTAACTAATTATAAAAATGAAGGAATGCTTAGTTTAGCTTAGTTATTATTATGATTACAAAATTGATAAGTGAGTATAGTTTGACGCAAGTTCCTTTAATGTTTTATATAAATATAGTATATTCAAACTTATTATATTAAATAAAAGCTGGGCTATACGTTGTTACTTATGTACGCACTTCCTTGAAAGCTCAGGGTGTCTTGCCAAAGAAAAGGCGTTTAAAGTCCTTCCGCTCATTATTAAATGCAGCGCAGAGCATTAACCGCAGCTGCTGGTGCCTGTGTACTATATAGTTCTATGGTAGCATGTGTGAGCTCCTTCATTGCACATTGGCCCACCAGGTCGGCGGACACCCAGTGTGCCTTTCATAATTTTCCGCATACAATGAACGTTACTAGCCGAGAGAGTGGCCCGCCCCTTCCTCCCTTTGCCATATGACTGCATTTGCCTGTGGATAGGGCCCCAGAACAAGGGCTTCGTGCCAGGGCAGCCCAGCAAGACCCAGAAGCCACCATCCACCAGACATCTTTTGCTTACAATTAACCTCAAAAACGAGTTTCCATTAAAAATGCCCCGGAGTCATCGATGTGTTGTGCATGTGTGTCTGTTGGTGTGAGCGTGTCGCTGCTGCGCCGCATTGTTGTTGCCGCTGTCTGGGATCTCGCAGGAAGCCCCAATCCCAATCCCCATGCCCATGCCCATTCCCTCGTCCTGCGTCCTGCGTCCCCCACGAACTGTGGCTGCAACATCGTCAGAAACTTTACGACATCGCCACGTGACGTATGTTGAGCTGTCAGTTGTGTTTAATGTTCTGCATAGTTTTTCCTTTTCGCTTATCCCCTACTTGTTCGTCCAACGTTTCTTAATTCAGTCTTTTTTACGGCGACCCTTCCATCTTACTCTGTTCCCCTGAGAAGACTTTGGACTTTGGCAATCGTAAGAGTGATAATTCACATTACGTTAATTATATTGTGCAATATAAGGACTAGGTTAAAGGTAAATAAACATTTGAGAAACTTTATATTGCCTTATTTGGGACAGGATTAAGTTTAACCTAAAAATACCTATGTGACAGATTACTTAACTTCTTTTTATTATTTTTTATTATTATTTATTTTCCTCTCGATTTAAATTTAAATTTTTTCAATTGAAAATAAATTTAGAACGATGCTGACTGAAAATTCTTCGAAGTTCTCTCTAAATTCTCCAGCACTTGAAAGCTTGAACAGTGCATTCTAAAGAATAAATGTCCAGTTCATGAATAATATCTTCCACATTTGTTTAAGATAGACTCTGCTAAAAACAATTAAACGGCACTAATTGCCAGAACATTAATACGAGTAACATCGACTCCTTCCTTCCGCCCACTGAGAGACGTGCTCCGATTGAACGGAGGTGGTATGTACGTTCTCGAATGACCACGTTTTATGGGAAGTCTTGACCACTTTGAAATTGAATTTTAAATTAATAAACGTTGCGGTTGCATCAAGAATTACAAATTTATATGCATCGTCCTTCTTCGTTGTTCTCGCTCTGGAGAGTTCCTGCCGCGTTCCAGGCATTGTGGCCAAATCTATGCACATTTTTTGTTAGCTGACGCCCTACTCCGACTCCGACTCCGCAGATGGTGGCCACTTCATTCTTTTCCATCTTGATTTTGTTGCTTTGTGTGCGCATACCCTGTAACCACAGGTATGTAAGTAAAGGTATGGTCCATGCATAGAACATGGTAATTGTAAATTATTCATTACCTTCTACAATGGTTGCCATTTTGTAGCCTATGCCATAATACGGTTTGGGAAACGATCGATTTGGAAGCTGCCAATAAAAGCATTATTATTTTATCCAAAATAAAATACAATTATTTCCATTATTGTGATATTAAAATGTATCAATTTAATTTTTAATGTTTTGGTTTATAATATTCAGTGAAACTTTTTAGGTATTGTTTGCCTCCACCAAGCTCCACCACGAACATTTTTTCCTGCATATAAATCTTGGTTTTGCCGGCTGCTCTTTCTTTGCGCCCCACTCTTTTTTGCAGTAGGTCCTGCCTTTTGAATAGTATGCTTTTTTTATCGTTTAGCTCTCTTTTCACCGTTTCCTTTCTTTTCTCTGATGCCATTTTTTGCTGGCCTTTTTGTTGGCATGTTTTGCTTTTGTGGTTTTAATTCTATTTTCGCAATAAATTGTTTCGTTACGCTAACATTTTACAAGGCGCCAAGCGTCAAGAGCGCCGTGTGGCGTTTCACAGTTGGCTGCTGTCCGTATCCTGTGCTCGCAGTCCATGGCTGCATCCCTGTCCATGTCCCGGCATCCTGGCATGCAACTAATTACATTTGCATATCTATGGCAGAAGTGGAAATGCGGCTAACCGATATATTTCTGGCCTAAAATCCGAGCCCAGCAGAAGCGTCCTCTCACAACAAGCCCTGCAGAACGATATCTCGGAAAACTTTGCGCTCAGCTCATCAACGTCAACGCCACTGCCGCCGCAATCAGCATAATTATAAACTTATCTGCGGAGCTTTAAGCATTTGCTTTATGCGCAGATAATAAGCCCAAGCAACAGAACGGCTAAAAAACTTGTAGCTCCCTTTGAAAGCAATTAAGAATGCACTTGCTAATGATGATGATGATGATGGAATCCAAAACTCGCCTTCATTGGCTTCTGCACTTGTCATAGCGACAGCCTCTGTCTCTCGGACACGCCCTCACGCACGAGTGCTTCTGCAGCCATGTACTTCTGTCTTAATTAGTGGACTTTCATTAATTGTTTGTCTTTTTCTTGGCCAGCACGGATTTCTGGAGCTACGCTTTATTTTACAAAACATTTTGAGGGCACATACTCTTGCAGATTACACTTCTGATTTCCTTAAAATGTTAACAGCTTTATCAAATAGCTGCCATAAAAACGATCGGAAAATAAATAGTTTTGATATATGAAAAAGGCGAAGTTAATTCTCGTGGTGCACTTGTCTTCTAACAAAATCGATCTGATGATCTAGCCTTTAGTATGAAAGGATAGAAGCGAATCATACTTCCTTTAAAGTTTAAAATAAAATTATCTCCTTTGTTCAAATTACAAATTTGCAAATGTAGACGAAAAATCATTAATTTGATCAAAATCTATTATTTCTAATGAAATTACCTCCGTTTCTCTGCCAACCAACAACAGAAACTACAGGTAAATTGATTAAATGAGCTGCACACATGCGTCCACGCAAACAGAAGCTCCCATACATAGGCAAACAAATATAATTAATAAACAACCCACAACTGCCATATGTTGTTGGCTGACAAACAGGAAGCAGACCCAACCGCCGCTACCTCAAACTCATGGGCTCCGGGTATCTCGCTGTGTGTTCACAGTCATTTCCCCTGACATATGCAACCGAAATTGGGCACAAAATTAATAAAGCTAAAAGCATGCTACTACCAATAAGGTCTATAAATTTAATTATGTAAATGTCCGGTCATAAAAAAGCAAACAAAGCAAAAAACGGAACCCCACCCTTTTTCGGCCAAGGGTTTAAACAATAATACAGCAACAAGAAGAATGTTAATAGATGTCAAACAGAAATTGAAACGCGTACGAACGGACCAAAATGGAATTATCCATACTCGCAGTCATCGTAAAAAGTTTGAAAAATCTATATGAATTCATATATATATATTTATTAAATGAAGCACCGGGTTAACTTACAGGAGGCTCTGATAAGAACCGCGCCCAGCCCCACATCTACGAATGGGTTTTAACTGAAAATATTTGACTCGCATATGAAATTAATTACATTTCTTTTTTCCACTGTCAGTTAAACATTAAATGTCCTTTGCTTTATGGTCGTTACCTTCGTTATAGTGTCACATACAGTGCAGGTCTTTTCCATCGTTCTTGCTGGCCCTTTTCTGTTCGGCGAAGGTTTTTATGCTACCATATTTTATTTAATTTTTCTGTCTTTCGTTTTAAATACGTATGCATGTATGTATGTATGTTGGCATTTTTGCATTTCCGTTTGGTTATTAGTTTTTGTACGGAATTTCCGGCATTTTTATGTGCCATATGTGGTGGTGCCCTCTGGTTTTTTCATGTTTTATGGAAGTAAAGACTTCCCGGGTTGCCTCCATTGTGGATACTATTGTTGTTATTGTTATGCCATTACTGTCTTTATTTAAGTGGCAGTGGTTAATTAAAATCAGAGGTGAACGAAGATAGATTTCGCAACTCACTAGAAAACAAACGGCCGTTGGGCCTTCGTTGGGTTTTAAATAAAACGCAGATATCGGGAATTGTACTTCTTTAAAACCCGTACCGGGATATGGGATACGGGATATGGCGTTCCCCTGGCTTTGCGCGTTGTAATAATTTTTTATGCACAATATCATCGAGAGTGCTATGCACAGCATGCAGCGAGCGTTACCGTTGTCATATGTCAAAGTGCAAAAGGTAGTTGCCATTATTTTACCTCAGATGCCATTCCAACAACTCGCACTCTCCCTGCATATAGTCAGGCCGGCTGCATTGTGCTTTTTATGGGTATATTTACAATAAATAATAAATAGTATATGCCGGATGCCCAGCCCGGGCCAGAGTACTATCCAAATGGACGGCCGAGGCGGGCACTCAATTATATGGTGCGGGTCCGACGTTTATTGCGAAATGTAATTATGCAACTTAACGCAAGTTCATTTCAATGTTTAACATTCCATTTACATATTAAAGATTTAATGCCGCTGCGCCCAAAACAAAAATAGAGTGCGGGAAAGTGGGGCAGGGACAGGGGCAGGGATCGGAAGCGAGCGATGAGCGGACAACCAGTGTAACAAAGAGCCAATTAAAGGGCTAACAATGTGACGGCTAGCGGAGAAGAAAAGTTTTTTAATTATAAGTTTAAATTCAAAAACATTTAAGCTGCGCGCTCGCATGTGTGCGTGCCGTGTTCGTGTGTGGCTGCGCTGCGAATGCGAATAAAAGTCTGTTTGTTTCCCCATAAAAGTATGCTATAAATGTTGGACGCACTCGTCGTACACCGATATGCAATTGTAGTTGTCGGTTGTCGGCTGTCGGTTGTAGCTGTAGTTATAGTTGCGCTTAATGGCCGGCATTGTTAATTGCGTACCATAAATCTGTGCAGCAGTCCTCGCACATCTTGTTTCGCCGTATACTTTATATATATTTTATAACTCCCACCGCCTCCACACACCACCGCCAATTGACCGACCGACCGAGCGACCGAACGAGCGGCCACCCTTGACAACGATAAAACGGAAAGCTTGCTTTTTTCGTTGTTTCCACAACAAACTGGAATAAAGCAGATGGGCAGATGTGCAAATGCATGAGGGAGAACCCGTAGCATGTTACATGTAATTAATTTCAAATCATTTATACATGAACGCCCAGCCAGTGGAAATGGCCCTAGCAGCTCCAGCATCGGGCTAACAAAAACAATAAAAAGAAAACAAATTTTTGCATCCCAGCCTGCGGTGTTTATGCCACATTGCTGTGTACTTCTGTGTCTCAATTAAATGGAGCGCTTTAAAAGGCAGTCAAACAGTAAATAAAAATAAAAACAATAACCGTCGAGCGAAATGCAAGAGGAAAACTATTTAACTGAGCTAATATTTGCCTTGCTTCAACCAAGTTTAAATGAGTGGCTTTTGGCTTCACTTAATGGAAAGCGTTTTGCTTTGAAGTTGTAATGCCATTGAAAACAAAAATATTTAAATAAGTAATAATAATAATTGGTAACAAAATCAATTAGTGTAAATTATGTTCCTAACATAGCCTGCTCTCAGATTTCAAAAATTATTTATCCAAAAATCATTTTAATCACCAATATAGTCTACTCAACGCATAAGAGAAATACTATACAAATTCAAATGAAATTAACGTTAAATGAAAAAGCTTTTACGCCATCTGTCATTTCCCTTTTGGCCAAATATGAAGTCAATATTCTGCTCCCCACAGCGGCTAATATACTTTTTCGTTTAGCCACCGAGGACATTGGCCCGGCCCCGACTCCTTCCGGCCCTCTGTGCCCTGGTATTTATTTGTTAACTGGTTTAATGACGCCTCTGAGCGCCGCCCGTTACCCATAAACCGCTGGCCACGCACTTTAAGCCGCAATTGTTATGCCGTGTGTTTGTGTATGGACATATACTAAGTATCTGTGTGTGCGGGTAAATCATAGCCTTTGGGCTTTAACCGTTAAACTGAGCAGTATTAACTGCTGGCCGGATGCGTGAATGGCCAGTCCAGCCCCAGCACCAGCCTGTTCCCCAGCCCTTATGTTTGCTCCCCGCCCTGCCCGGTATCCTTCAGGTATCTGGGGCTGGAAGCAGCTGCGTTTCAATAAGCACATAATTGAATTCTGATAATAAATTTGCATTATGGCCAGCTTCTCTGGGTTTCTGGCGGCTTTCAGCATTGGTATTGGGTTTCCGCTTGATTTTTATATTTTACCACCTGCACGAGAAGAGAGCACGAGCCACGAGTAATGGCATAAGCGTGTGCCGGCACGGGTGCGGGAGAATGTGGTTTATGTTATAATTTTACCCAAAACACCCATTTACCAATTGACCGGGGGCGCAGGGTGGCGCAGACAGTCGTAAAATTGGGCCGCATGTAAATATTTGAGAAATGGCTACTAAATGAGATGAAAATACTAAAATATGGGAAATCAGCTTAAGTTTTTGGAAAAGCCTTTCAAAAGCTGTACAACTAATTGTATGAAAACCTCTGCAAAGAGCGAGTATCTTGATTTCATTTTAGTTTGTATTGCAGGGATTTCCTTTGCCACTAAAACTGGTCTTGGGAATTTCTAGTGCACTCTGCACATCAATGATCGTGTTAAATTTGGTTATAATCAGCTTATTTTGACAGCCATTCAATTTAGTTTTCTTTGGGAACTGGTCCTAGAAATAATATATAAATATCTAACCCTTATACGAATTTAACATATTTATGCTGTTGAAAAAAATCTACATAGGCCTAAGGGCGCTTTTTATTTGTGCCATTCAATTCAATACCCATTTCAAGCATTAATTTTTAATAAACATTTAAATCAATAAATACTTAGATTCCAAACGATAATTGAATCCACAATTGACCTCGACAGCACATATTATATCCGTTGGATGTCAGGCCTGGCCTCCATATCACAAAATCCACTTAAAGAAGATATGCAAAATATTTATTTATACGTTTGCCATGTCTTCAGTTGCTGTGTTCTCAATAAACGCAATCCCGAGCAATCCACTTGAGGTTTACTGAATATTTTTGCCATTGAGTTCACTAATTGCTGGCCGCAAGACCATCTTTCACCCCTCCGATAGGAGGGTGAATCCAGTGGGGAGTCGCGTCGAAGATTGAGCATTGATTGTTTTCAATACCGCACAACAAATGTGCCTGTCAAAAATTAATCACTTACACTTAGTCCACAGGCACACACTCACTCACATCGCCTGGCAGGCGTGTCTAGGCGTGTGTGTAGTCGCATTGAGACAATGTCTGCTACACGCATTTATAATTGAATTTGGCTTTTGTTTTCGCCCTTGTTTCGTCGCTGCCTGTGCGTCGGTGTGTCTGTTCAGCTTGGCATGTTGGCAATCGATGGCCTGCCGTGGCAACTGGCAGGAGTCTGAAAGCACGCAATTTATTTTCATTTCTCTAATAGACTTATTAGACAGGGCCGCCGCCACACGGCTTCGAAGGTGGCTGGTAACGAACCAGCCCCATATATGAGCGGGAATCATGATAAATTATATTTAAATTATATATTCATTTATTAGTTTCACCCTTTGTGGAACGTAGGTGAACTTTTCGCCTACCTTTTTGTTGGTTTTCACGGCAGAAGTGGGTCACAAAGAAGCTCAATTTCGAAATATATTTTATTTTTTACTACTCTGATTTTATGATCCCCGAAAGCCAGTCTGAGCCGGTAAATCATTAGTGGAACTATCAAGGAAATGCGGCAGCTAAGGTGTTTATGTGTCTCGCTGTCTAAATATAACACATTTCTTCTTTATCGATTTTTTATTGCATACCAGTCGCCGTTTAATGGTCAGCACGCATGCAAGCCAAGCGTTTCGAATTCGTTTCGGATCTCAACTTGTGTTGACAATACAAATGGATTTCCAATGATTTATTACCGCATTAAAACGCATTAGAAATGGACGTGGCGAGACAAGTGCAGTGCCCTGGGTTGGAAGAGGAAGAGCTAGCCAGAATCGGCCGCATACCTCCCAGGCATTTCTCTATCTGTCTTCGACTTTCTCATCCCTTCCACAGGACATATCCTCGGATTCATTCCCATTCCCATTCCCATTTTTTTTTGTTCGCTTTTGCCCCGCCTTTTGGTCTCACTGCGCATTCTGTGGAAATGCATAAAAGTGAGCCATAAGTTTAAAAATTTATAAAATGCGCCATCCCATAACTGAGAAGAGGACCGACCAGTGGCAGCAGTAGCAGAGGCAATAGTAACTGTAAAGTGGGCGTGGACGGCAGGCGGGCCTGCATTATCAAACGTCTGCTACAAGAAAAATTAAATTAAATTGTAGAGACTCAGCCAGCAAAATGCAGAAAGAAGACCGGCGAAAGCGAGAGAGCAAACGTATGTTAAAATAGTCTCCGCCGGTAGTGGGCAGGACGGACAGAGAAATTGAAACTCTGGCTCACTTCAATCCACTCCGCCCTGAGTGTCTCTCTTTTTCTCTCTCGCTGTGTCGCCCATTATTTGTCACTGAAAGAAATTTGATCGAATCACCGATTGATGTAGTCTTTGGATTCCCAAATTTGTTGCATCCCATCGAAGACCAAGTCTTCATACCAGAATCCGGCTCGAAGAACCATATCATTCAGACAAGTTAGTATGTATCTGAAGCATGATGAACTCAAATTAGGCAGCATTTCCCCCAGTGTGGCCATCTTAGAAGTTGAGTGAATAGTCGATTTGGCTATCTGCAATGGCCGAGGCACAGCAAGGACATACACTCCCAGCTTCGAGTCCAACATCCAACATCGTAATGCAAACTTAATAAGATGTACGCTGTGCATGTCGTCTGTCAGTGGATACACATGCACTATCAGTTCAGACTGCACTGACAGTTAGACAAACAGACATGCCGTCCAAGGCCGTCAGATGTCAGTCGAAGGGGAAGTCGCAGCCCCCTGCATCCCGTCCACGTCTCAGCGGACAGACGGAACAAGAATCGGTTGCAATGGTTGCGAGCATCTTGTGTTTTTTCTATAAATTATTTCCGTATATTTGTGATCCGTAAATACTTGATGTTTAAACCTAAAGTGCGGATTGTATTATATGTTTTTTTTTTTGACAGGAAAACCCTTTAAGCACCTTTAACTGCAAAAATTAGGCAAATAATCACACTCATTTTCACGACAAATGGGCTTCAACTTTTCCTAGACCCTTAGTAATCTATGTTGATCCATAATAAGCCCAAGACTTACTTAATTTTTTTATGTACCTTGCTGAATCACGCCTGCTAGACACCGAGACAAGTATCAAAAGGTTCTCCTTATGATTAGTTTGGGAAAACCAATTTCGGTGGCATTTTACTGAGGGCTCCAAAATATATAAATTTAAATAATCGAGCTACCCATCTGTTTTGCATAAACGTATCCCCATTTTGCATCAGCCATCGGTTCGTCAACTCCTTGGGTGGGCATGGGATGTGCTCTGTGATATTATCTATTAACTGCCATCATGGCAGCTTCCTTCAAGGACCCTCGAAGCCTGCTCATCCGCACCGTCTTCTGTTGCGTGACTGCCGGTGAGCACGGGGGCAATGTGTCTGCCAGGCTCATATGAGTGGACCTAGGAGAGACAGCAATTAGGGAAACGTCGGGTCCTTCATTACGCTGATCAATGGGGCTCCTCGATGCCACTTATAGACAGTTCGGAACACGCACAAGCACACATGCGACACTCCGAACAGGAAGTGTTGACTGGCCACAAATCTGCCGACGTCTTGCGGATGAAACTTGGTCTTCTTACACTGGGTTTACTCGGTAATACCCTTGCTAATGGTATTTTTCCTTGACCAACAGCTTGTAACAGGCTCTGGACCTAGATCTTAAATTCAGTTAAGTTTGCCTAGAGTTACAGTCAATTTTGTTATTTTATTTTTGTAGAATCACACTTAAGGTCTAGCCATTCTAATAATAATACATTTTGCATACTTTTTAATCAATTTTTTATAATAATATTACGTTTGCAAGGGCATTTTAAGCTTCGGACTTCTTAGACAGCCTATTTTCCTGGTTTTTCTTTCTTTTTGCTGTGGCCGCCAGCACTTGCGGCTTTATTGTTGGCATTGTCTAACATCTTTAGCTAGTTGTCTTTTTTTCCGGGCTGCCACTAAAAAACGGTTATTTACTCTGCCTGGGGCTCTTTAGCTTCAGCTCTGGCTCGGCTTGTCGCACACTCTTTACTTCCTCCACTGCCACTTCCCTCCCCGAGGCTTTGGATGTGTCCTCCCTGTTTCCCTTGGCCGGATCTCCCTCTGCGCCTATGTGTGTGTCTACTTAACACAATAAACACTCAATTTTCGAGCATGTTTTGTTTGGGATTCCATTCAACTATAGCTAAGACCTGGGGGTCGGGGCGATGGTGTGCTCGCAACTTGGCCGAGCAGCCCGCAACTGTTTGCTTAGGCAGTGGGAAACTTTCTGGTTGGCTCCGGCCTATAAATGTATTTGAAGATTGTCAATTGTTGGCTGGCTGTGGCTGGCGCCAGTCCGCCCCTGCATTTTGATTTGTTTTCAATTGCTTGGCTACTCAAAAAGTTAAAAGTTTCTCGATCATAATCCGGAAAGAAGTTGACACCAAGTTTGATTTGCTTTAAATTACTTGAATTCGCCCTTGGCTTTTCTCATATTTACATTTTTCAAGCGTTATGATTAAAGAAAATGATTCCAATTTTGTTGCGTAAATATACAACGGTATAAAACGCTCTTAATTTGTGTAGAACGTTCGACAAAAGTTTAAGTTTTCAGATTTTAAGCAAACTGAAAGCAAAATCTATTTTCATTCAACTTATTCAGATATTTAACTCATTCTAGTTAACACGTTTTCGTGTTCGTGGAAGGGGTCTACATTTTCCGGATCTGTTGCTCTCGCTGACCAATGAAAAACGTTACTTTACTTGCCTCAAGCACAAGGACCTCGGTCCCTGGACAGCCGACCCTTCGCTCGGCCGCCACATTTCTTATCAATCTTAAAAATGCATGAATAATTAAAATATGCAAATTTATGCTTTGTGGGCACTCGTCGATGTCGATGTCGCTGTCGCTCGGTCGGCTCCTTTAAAGCCAAAAAGGAGAGTTTGCTTTAAGCATTTCCCTCGGAAATGTTTGCCATGCCAACACCTCCTTTGAGTGACAGTCATATACATTCTTGCGTAGCCTCCACCCCAAAAACATCCTTGTGAAAAACACTTTTGCCATCATCTCCTTTGACCAAAGGCAGGGGACAAAAAACAAACAATTTTTGAAAGAAAAAAACTCGGCGCGAAAATGCGCCTTTTGAAATGGACTCGATAAGGCAAACACCTGAGATTCCGGACTCCATTCAGCTCCGGGGACGGGGGTCAGTGGCTCCGAAAAGCAGACATGATGCAAATAAAGTCCTTTGTGCCGCTGTGCCTTTGTACCTTATAATGATCTTTATCCTTCCAAGATCCACGATACCCGAGCACCACATATGAAAGGAACTCGAGAGTGTGCTCTGCTCGTGGCGTGCACCTTTTATTAGCTAATTCATTAAAAGCTGTCCTCCCGGACACCAAGCGGGGTGTCTCTGGTCTGTCGCTATTCTTCGGCCCCAGCCTCTCAGCATTGAACAAATTCGCACTTGGGCGTCAGCTTAATTGAAATGCATGAAAATGTCGCATGAATACAGCAGATGCCAAGGCGCGCCTCGCTGTCTGACATCTGCTGCGACGATGGTGTGGATGCTATTGCAGTAGCTCTTCTGCCTCCAGCTGGTTCTGTTAGCATCTACTGGCTACTGCCAGTCAGCAATGCGATTCCAATTCTAATTTTGTTGAATGAAGTAATCACCTGGACATATTTTTACTTCACTAACATCAAGGGAAGGCCACATTTTTTAAATCAACACAAACCATTTTTGTATGCTTAAAACAAAATTAAATCTTTAAAAAAAATATATTTGTAATATTGCTGTTTGTTTTTAGAATTGTAGAACTAGTAATCTAATACGTTTAGTAAAGTGAAAATGTTCAACTTTTAAGTAATAAAAATATTTTAAGAGCTTCGTGCTTATTCAGTATTTGTATTTGTTTGCACTCGTTTTTATTTGAAGTCAACTAGAACGCACTATCCCACATTGCTTAATATATATTTTTTGCAGTTTTATTTTGCAATTTTTTTGTTTTTGGCACAGTAACAGTTTGTATTGTTTTCCGTGGTTGTATAAGTTTTTTTTTTTAACTGTCGCTCTGATTCACAGGGGCAGAATCTCTTTTTCGTTATTCATTTGTGAGGAAGTGACACTGCAACAATAAATAAAGCAATGAGACAAGCGACGAAGGGGAGGGAGGAGATGGAAAATGACTGAAAATGGCTAGAGACAATATGTGTGATAAAAGGATGAATGTAGGACGGAGGTACATGGGGTATGGGGATCAGGATGTGTGCAGGATGATGATGAGGATTGCAGCGCCAAATGTCAACAGCATTACTGTTGTTGTTTTGCATTTTATGCATTTGTGCAAGCGTACGTTTAAGTTCATGCATGCATTCCAGCTTCCCCTTTTTTTTGTCAGTATGTTAAAATTTTAATTTCACGGTGAAATCACGCCGACATACCTAGCATCCAGTTTCCGTGATGGGGTACAAACCCACCACCAGGTAAGGTGGTCAGAGGGATAAGCAGCAGCACTCTTCTTTTTGGGTAAAAGAACACAAGGTAGTAGGGAAATCCTGGTAAAAATAATACTTTTTGTTTACAATTTTAACCCACATAAATAGAAAAAACTTTTGACAAAATAATAATTTGACTAAAATTACAAACCTTTGAGTGCATCTATCACGGTTTTTATGCTGGTCACAAAATATTTAAAAATCTATGGTTTTCAATGCGTTCTTTACAAAAAAGTAAAAGTCATGTGGTTCAATTACATTTTAAAATTCAACAAATATTTTTTATAAAAAGATATGTATATATGTAAATAAATGAAGAGGTCTAGACGAAACTACCCTTTCCAACAGAGAATCAGAGCCAACAACAGGATTCTTTAAATGGCATGGCATCTGGTGCCGGAGACGGTGGCAGCTAGAATCATCCGGATGCTCATTCGCATCTGCATCCTCACTGCCGCCTCCCTCTTTCTCGCTTCGCTTTTGCCAATTGCCGTGGCCACCGACGGATTTAATTGGAAAATGTAAATGAGCTTTGTTCATTTGAAAGATGCAGTTTGGAGAGCGGATGACAGTCGCAGCCGGGAGCACTTGACAGCCACTACGGGAGGTTTCTTTAAGCTTGTCGCAGAAAGTGAAAGAAGTAAATTGTGGAGGGGAGGGAAACAACAAAACTGAAATTCTTTTAAAGCCAAACCCACCAGCGTTTCAACAAAAGAAATGTAACAAAAAGTGGGTGTAAATTCTGACCTCAACAAAATGCATATGTGCTTGGGAAATTCTTTTTTCTAAGCTTCTCTGGCAAAAATGTTTCTCAAATTTTAATAAACTTTTGCAAATATAATATATACTTATCACAAGCGTACTTTTCTGGGTATACATTTCTCATTGAGATGGTAAACTTAAGAAAGTATTTAATTTTTATAAATATAAACAACTTGAATTTAAGATTATATTCTCAGTGTACTTGTGCGTGATTGTGGGTGTGTAGGGACACCATTGTTTGACTTACAAAATGGCACAAAAAAAAAAACCAAACAAAAGCGACTGGCGACACAGGCAAGCTCTTTCCATACAAAAAAGGAGCAGAAAACGGCAACTTCCGTATATAAAAGAGTCGTGTAAAACAATACTTTTCGCGGGTGTGTGTGAGTGTGTGTATGCGCACTACGACGCCATATTGTTTGTCCAAAACTCCTAGGCAAGCTCCCCTCGTGATCCCCTTCTTAAGCTACATATGAACAATTTTCGCCCGCTACTTGTATTTTTTGCAACATAATAATTTTAACCCTTTGTTGATTGCGCCTTTCTCTTCGTTGCAGGCGATAAAACACCCGCAGGCTTTCCGGTTATAACACAAAGTCCAGGCACCCGCGTCATTGAAGTGGGTCACACGGTCCTCATGACATGCAAAGCTATCGGCAATCCGGCACCAAACATTTACTGGATTAAGAATCAGACAAAGGTTGATATGAGCAATCCGCGCTACTCGCTTAAAGATGGTAAGTACAGTCACAATAAGAGTTAAGCCTGGCTAAAGGGTTTTAAGTAATCGGGTAAAAGTGGGAACAAAGGAGATAAAAAATTTATAAATATATCTGATAAATTCATAAATATTTATAAATAATATTTTTGTTAAAATACGCTTTATGCTCTTTGTGTTTGCAAAGTTAACAGGAAACCTTGAAACATCCTTTCTACAATCTCACATAAAATTTAACATTAAGATGTACCTCATTTAGTTTATTTATTACCTTTAATTTTTTTTATTTAAAACAATTATACTTTATAATTTAGCATATTAGCTACTACTCTACAACCTTTGCTTTCGTATTTCAAGACAAGTCATATATGCAATGTTATAAAAGCTTTATTAGCCTTAAGAAGAACGCTTCTCAGAGTATTAAATTAAAGACAAAAACTCCCACAGCTGGCAACTCCCCGCTTGCTCCGTTGTAATTTCAGAAGTGGTTCATTATCTTTAATCTGTTCAACATGTGCCAGGGCCCATCCATCCATTAGACTTTTACCTTTCTAGCCCCGGACTGTAGCCAGGACCTTTTTGAGCCGGTTCCAGCTTCTTAATTTTTATTTGCGCTTTCTTCCTTACGTTCATTTGAATTTCTTAGGAGTTTACTTACGCTTCAACGCATTTTGTGTTGCAAGTTCTTGGACGCTTAGTTAACGTTTGACTTTTGTCAGCTACCTGCTATGAGTTCCTCCGCCTGGCACTCTCAAATTTGCAAAGTTTGTCCTTTGAAGCGTAGGCCGAGACCTTTTTCTGCTTACGGAAACTTTCAAAATGTCAACATAATGTCGCCAGGTCCTTTAATCAGGCGTCCCAGCATTCACAGCATTTAATAATTAGATGTTCAATGTCAGGTCGCATCGTTAGCGCCGATCTCCGGGCTGCTGTGTCACATCAAATGGCAGGACAAACTAACACAAAAGCTGCCAGTAGCAGCGGCAATGGCCTCTGGTCATTAGAGGCTCAAATATTGACATTAATATTGACATTAATATGCATTAAAGAGTGCCTTTTAAAACGACATCAATAACGGTCACGTTGACAACCAAATCGGGCGGGCGTGGCAAAAGACAGCCCCAGTTGTCCCGAGTGTCGGGAGTTGAGCGTAGCCCGCGGGCATTATTTCAATTGCCGGGACGCGCTGATCGGACAAATGTTTTTAATGACATGGCCGGCAGGAGGCTTCGGTCCCCACCTAGGCAGGCCTTTACAATTGAAACGTGTTGAGCTTGGCAAAAGAAACCAACGGGGATGACAAAAAACGTTGTGCAACGACGTAATCCAGACCTTGCCTATGGAGGCGCGATGCTAATGAAATGGTCGCTTACGCGTAATGACAGCACGCCGAACAATCGAGGGAGCTCCATCAAAGCATTTTTTCCACAAAGAGACTGGCCTTCAAATGCTCTTAAATATGCCCAGTGGAGTGTTTAGTTTGAAATGCATGAAGAAGGTTCTTTAAAATTAAGTTTTTATTATTTAAAAGACCTGAGCCACTTTAGAAATTCAACGACAATCAACTTATTTAGTAATATAGCAAAAAATTCAGTATAAATGTATATATTTTATTTGTGATCATTTAGCACAAGTAGATTTTCCAGAAAGCAATTATCCAAAAACTCGACAACTCCTAAAGATAGGCTTCTCTTTCACTTGACCATTTAAAATGGCAACCAAACCAAACTATCCATCGCCTTTTGTTCGCCTAGAGCAATGCAAATTAAAAACTGTTTCATGTATTTCCCCAAGGTAAAATTATTTCCACCGTTTCTACGATGGGACCTCATACAAACAAACATAGCCGAGGCATTTTTGTTGGATTTGGTTGGTTTTTTGCTCGCTTTTCATGGCAGAATTGGGGGTCGACTAATTTAGGACAACACGAACCAAAGTGGCCATGTTCGCTTGTGGGCATGGTGGGGATGAGGGGCTGTAGCGGGTTAAATTAGTTTTACGTGGGCCAAAGTAACTTTTTTTTTTGTGCAAAAAAGGTAAAGAATGGGCAGAATGAGGGAGTGAGTTTCGGGGAAAGCTTACTGCTCGGACTGGCACCATCTTTGGCGCGTTAAACGAAACGTAAAAGTATTTCCGCCAGCTAAATATCCTTTTGGGTGCCCAAAGAGTCCCTTTGCGTCCTCCCCCTGTCCCTCCGTGCGAATGCCTTAAAACGCGCCTTAAATTTATGAAAATAAATATTTCGCCCGCGGTGAGACTTGGACTCGGACGGGTTGGCTCTATTGTAGACATCCTCGTCCTGCGTCCGCATTCTCAATGACGCCAGGCCCGGGGTACGAGGATATATACTTCTCGTAATAAGTTATTCAAGTCATGTGCCGTTTTATTCAATTAGCACTTTATGGTCCCTTATTGTACTCCCCCCACACCCAAACGCAGCGGCCTTTTCCTTTGCGCGTTGATTTTTCGGTTATACGGCCGCCGCCTGCTAATTAGAGCCTGCAGGGACACGCGGTGGGTGGTGGTCTTTGGGCGCGGAACGGACCCAGCAGGGATACGTGAGTTATCAAATGAAAAGTAACTTGGCAGTCGTACTTCATTTATTCGCGCCATAATTAAATTATAACTTTATTATTTTAATAAAGCCGTCTCGGGTGCCTGCAGGTCCCAATGCAAAAGGCTTACTTGCTTTGGAGGCAACACAAATCGCCATCACAGAATATATACGTTAATGTGATTATTATACACTCCTATACACAAGTAACCCACCCTTGAGTTAGTAAAACTAAGTAAATGAAAAAAAAAATCAAATTCAAGCTCCTGGAAAAGGTATTATTCAAGTTATTGTATAAAACTCAAGTCGCAGAAAGAGTTCAGTATCAGTATTTATATACATAGGTCCTATTCGTGGATCACATTTGTAAAAACTAGAGCTAGTAAAATGGGCTTAACCATTTGGATCATTCGACTTCTCTTTTAAACCGTCCGTTCAGCAACATAAAAGAGTCGTGTCTTTTCACTCTATTGTATTCGAAAAGACAAAGTGCTGAACTTTCTGAGAACATCTTTCTGCAAAGCGAACGGGTCCTAGAGAATGGTGTTTTTCCTGGAACTTTAATCAGGAGAGAGTGGAAAAAGACCTATCTGAGAGTCAAGTCTGTGGGTAAACCGGATATTTCCGAATTTTGTTTTAGTATACAAAAACATTAACACTAATTCGATTGCAAGAACTTTAATCATTTGTAAATATTTGCAACTTTAGCTTTAAAAGCTAACTTATACATGGCTATATTATAAGAGTAAGGGCACAAATATATCTACCAGATACGTCAATATGTTCGGTGTAGCAGATGGCAAAAGTAAAATGACAACGGTCGCACTTCGCTGCACAAATATATTCATAAATAATTTATTTTAAAATACCTCGTTTCCCGTTGGTAGTTAATTTAGTCCTCAGAGCCGAAGTCAAAGGGTAGGCTAGCCCTAGAACGGCGAGGACAGCGAGCGACCAGCAACGATAATATTGAGTATTATACCTTTATTTTTATTTCGCCAAGTAGTCCCTTAGGGCTTTTGTTCAATAAAAAACATAAAAGAAGGAGTAAAAAAAGCCAATGCTGTAGTGAGTGACCACGGTTTATTTTCCGTCTCCTTTATTTTTTAGAACGGTTCTGGCGCAGCGTCTGGGGAAATTACTTTCTCAGGGTTGAAATTCCTGTTCGGGATGGGGAAAGGGTACTAAAAAAATGTTGGGTCTTTTTCAAATATCATAATTTGGCTTTTACGCAAAAGAGGCTTATCAGAAATTGGTTTCGCCTGAGCCAATTGTCTTAATGGTTTTGTGTGTGAGCAGATGAACTCCTCAACTGGGTTGAAGTGTCAGCGAAGGGGTGTCAGGAAGCAATGGGAACCTTAATGGTTTCCTTTGTTTGATCAGGTGCAATAGGGTCATGGGACTTGAGAGAACTTAACGACTCGTTTGTGTATAGATATTTGATTTCAATTTTCATTCACTGCTAATATTGAAAAGCCGGACGAGGGCCTTAAAGTTTCGTGCTATGTCTTGGTCGCAGTTCGAAGACAAGAAATTTAGCTTAAAACAATTAATTTAACATATTGCATTAACTATGGTTTTAGGTAAACGCTAGAATATACTAAAAGTAACATATTCTTCAATAAAAACGAGTTAAAATTAAGTGGAAGTTTCCTTAAGTGGATACTAAAGTTCAAACTAGCTGAATATTGGATTTGAACGCTCGCGGGATTGCAGGGGCGTAAAACAACAAATGGCGATGAGGCCATATAGCTGCTCAGCAGGTTAACCTTTATGGAGGAAACTTAAAATCAACTTAGACCGCTCCTTGAGTTCTATGTAAAGGGGACCGGGTTGTACTTAGGCAAAGCTTAGCTTGCAACATCGTTTGCTTTTTTTATATGCCGTTTTATGCCTTCTTTTGTTCAAAACTTACACGTGGCAACACTTCCCTGCTGCCACCGAAAAGGGGCAGCAGCTGTGACGACGACGACCTGCGCTCTCTACGCTCCAACTCTTTAATTGCTGGGCTCCATCATTACAATCGCCTTGCCACTTGACGTGACCAACCTGTGGGGCAGGGCGAGCAGCGCAGAGGCAAGAGGTAAGAGGGCAGAGGGCAGAGGGAAGGGGGAAACGCGGGTCTGCACGCAATTATTTACTTGAGCCGTAAAACTGTAGTTAAGGCAAGTCAACTTGAAAGCATTTTGGGAAAAGTTTAATGCTTAAATTATGAGCTTCTCCTTGTCACTCGCTCCAGCCGTCTGCCCCTGCCCCCAGCCTCAGCGAAAGAGTTGACAGTCACTTTTGTTGAAAATGAGACAGTAATTGCCAAAATGTGCATGACTAGAACGGCTTTTCCCAACGGGCGGCTCAAGGGTAATGGAGGCAGGGCCCCTCCCATTCGGTGGGGTCAGTTGGGTTTCTTTTCGGTTGACGATAAGTCGTCGTCACTTGCATTACCAAAATTGAAACTTTGCACACTTTTATGTGGATGAACTTGGGCGAAAGCGGTGGGGGCACGTCGCCCCATAAATGTCACTTTGTAACGACGACAACGACGACTACTTAAATTAAGGCATAATTAAATTAATAATCCCATTTGGGCGTGCAGCCAAGCAGTTGAAGCCGGCGCCGAACCCGTACCCGAAGCCAAAGCCGAGTCAGCCGCCTTGGTAACAAAAGTCGCAGTATAAGGATTCGGGTCTGAGAGCGTTGTGCCTTGCCCGTTGTGTGCCGTTGTGTGGCTGTGTGCGCTTGCGGAAGTTGCAGAATATGAAAATGACTGCGCTAGCGGAAGTGCAGCTGTGTGGCGTGCCACATGTGTGCAGCGTTCAAACTAACCGCCGCACAGCCCGCAGGCATTGTCTTGCCTCAGTTAGCGCGCGGACAGAAAGTTTTAGCGGATTTGGGGGCCAGAGCCGGGTGGCCACTTCGACTTTGTGCAACGATTCCGTCAATTTTTCCCGATTGAATTTGTCGCAGCTCGGAATACTTGTTCTTTTACTACTTTAAAATAAATTTTTAAAACTTTAACTTATTATACTAGGTGTGTCTTTTGAGGTGCATCACTGAAGTATACTTGCTTCCCGGCATAAATCTTTCACTAGTTTCTATTTTCGTCTATCTATTGAGTATCTGATACAAAATCCATATTATTTGTTTTACCGAGAATAACTTTTAAAGTCAATATGGAGTATAAATAACTCTAAAAAACAAGTCAAAATTTTATATATTCATAATAATAATTGAGGTTTTATGAACACCGTCAGTTTTGCCGGAAGAGTCTATTAGTCTCTTAGTTTGACTAACATACAACATAATGATAAAATATGTTCGTTGTTTGGTACTATGTTAGTTAAGGTTTAAAGTCGTCGATTATTTACAAAAATGTTTTCAACATTTAATAGTTGTAGTTTAAATGGTTCAGCGATTTGTAAACAATGGCCCAGACCAGACAGCAGGCTGCGCAGGAAGCGCAACAAGCGTAATAAATATTCAGCTATACGGGCTAAATAGTATGCAATAAATTTCACAACAATCAACTTTGATGCATGTTGTAGGTGAGCGGCGGTAACCATAAAAAAATAAGCTCACGTCGCCCTTAGCCCCAGCAAAAAAATAAAAAACAAAAAACAATACATACATCACAAAAGCCATCCAGCTGCAAATGGCTGTGCACTAAAAACCGCGCAACAATCTCTCCAGCATACATCATTTTTAGTCAGTGTGCTCTTTTATTTTGCTGCCTTTTTCGCTTGTATCAAATACAGAGCGAACCCCATAATACATGGTAAAGGTAAATAAAACAAGAACGTTAGCAATAGGCGGGCATAGAACTCGCTGAACAATATACAGAATATACATTGCTTGCCTGCCATTTTTTGGACCCACTTCTCGTACCGTATAAAGGTTTTTTGAATGTGAAGGGAGACGGAATATAACTCTCGTTCTCTTTATGATATGATTATAATTTTATAAGTAGGGATTTCAGCCTTAAACGAAAGTACTGAGAATTTATACACCTTTATAATGATGTCATGAATTAATTCCCCTTAAAATCTTAATTTTATTGGAAATATTTTAAATTTACAAAATCTTTAGTACCCAATACCATAGCGTGGTTTGTTAAAAGAAGAATATAATTCTGTAATTTAAGCTTTCCGCTTAAGCCTGATCAATATTCACAGCTTATATATGCACAAAATGGTGCAATAAATAATTAAACGATAATATTACGTTCGAAAGTCTCTTGTTTCGCAAATTAATTGTCATAATTCACGCATATTTTAAATTTGCCTACCTGAACACAAACTTTTGCAATATTTGTGTGCGAATGTGTGTATTGAATTCAGGTGGCTCATTAATTGTACGAGAGAGAAAATTGAATATCGAACTCGGCATGATTAATTACGGACATACGCCCATAGAAACGAACAATAATTTGACATATTTTGGTGTTTAAGCGTTTAGAAATGCAATGATACTAGCCAAGTCTCTTTGGCTTCTGCTTCATTTCAATTTTAAGTAAATTTCTTGTGGCAAAACCGTAGTAATAATTGCTGATTTAAAGCGGGAAGCTTTAAGAGCCCAGTGACAGTGACAAAGGAGAAGTTGATTTAACATAAATTTCACATTGTCTACTCATCGGTGTTTCGTGTTCCATTGTTTATTAGTCATATAAATATTATGTCAAGTGACTTTCTACCCCCAATTTCCAAATACTCCACCGAATGTGTCGTTCACATTAGCGTAATACGCCGGAAAAACGAGCCTCTCTACTCGGTAGATGGGCGAGTGTGTGGATTTTACGCTTCTGAAAGATTGCAACGGGGGTTGGCGACTTGTCGTAAAATTTATATAGCTTTTAAAATCATATAAAAAGTGTTAATTTTCCATGTGTTGCTCCTCCGGCAGAGGAGCATCCTGAAGTGGATGCGATGGATTCCGTCCATAAAAGCAAGGTGAATTGGGAACACTTTTATGGGGCAATGAGGATAATGTGTGGGTTGCCTATTAAAGTGATGTGAGATAAACAAACATCATTTGACTTTCAAATTTATTGATAAATCTAAGATCTTACGACTCGATTACGGTTAAGCCCAGGTCACCATAACCCTGAGGTACATCATAAAAGAGCGCAACACGTAAAGGTTTTGCTATATAAACAAGAACAGAATATATGCAATATTCTAATGCGTTCAAGGCTCCCCTAGGCAAGAAGTTTTTTTATTTTTGTTTTAAATATTTGTAGAAACTTTATATTTTTGTTTAAATATTTATTTACATCAAATCTTATTTGTTAAAACTTGGCAAACTAATTAAAAATAACCTATTTTAATGGCATCCACACTCTTTAGCCACTGACTTTTGATATTTGGTCAGATCGATGATGTCCTCGTTGAGGTACCGCAGAATGGTGATGGCACCCAAAACCGTGGGCACACAGCACGGCTTGGGTAGATGTGGCTGCTTGAGGTGCATCAGGGTTTGGACTATCGCATGGTTTGTGGCATTCATTTTCGTGCCCAGTGGAAAATTGCAACCGCCGCCACAGAAGTAAGCCTCGAACTTTTTCGGGGCGATAACCCAGTTGTGCATCTGTAACTCCTTGAAATCAACCGTAAAGTTGAGGCGTTCGCACGCTTGCGGTGGCTTGTACAAGTCCACGGGCGGCGGTGGATGAACTGGGCTGTTGCTGCGCCGCTTCTGCAGTTCCCTCTTAAACCGAAGCTTCTGAATCTTGACCAAGAGCTCGGGCCCATTGAAGTAGCCCACAATGAAGGGCTCCAGACTAGAGCGAGTCGCCTGGTTAGCCAGTCCGGCCGCAAAGGTGCTCATTTGAGAGTCACCTATTGAGATCCTTAAACTCTTTCGTTGCCCATTCTTAAGCAGCCACGTCCGCAGGGTGTCGGTCAAATTGAACTCCAACCAGCCTCGGTGGTCGGATGTGGTGTTCACTGAGCCCAGTATGCGGTAGGAGAAATCCTGGCGATTGTCCAGTCTCCTGTACACAGAGACCGTGAAGTTATCTTTCCTCTCGAACAAACTGGGGTTCTTGTATATCCTAAACGCGGCATGAACCAGAGACAAATCCGTTGGAACATCGTTCGTATTGAAGGTTATGTGGAGATCGAGATCGTTTTCTAAGGGCGCCGGTGGCTTCACTCGACTCGTAAAAGTCAGAATGGAATTGCAGTTGGCAATCTCCTGGCGATCCTCCTCGGTAATCAAAATGTCGTCTTCCATCGAGCGTTTGTGCCTCTGGTGCAGGACCTCTTTGGGCTCCTGGTCCTCGCTGATCTCATTGTAGACTTCCAGAAGAAACTTCGAGGCTGAGTTATTTATATTGGGCTGTGCTTGTCGTCTCGGTCGATCCCCCAAGTCCAATAGGTCAATCATTTCCATTTGTTGGCTGAGCGGACGATCTGGATAGGCTGGCAGCTCGGCATCAGTATTTGTGGTAATATAAGTTGTACATCTAACGATGTGTATCAGGATCGTTGTTAGGAGCGCGATGAAAATCATCATGGTGTTTTCTCAGCCACAGTTAAAATCAAACTAATTTTTGAGCTACAAAAACAGTGTCTTATATGCCAGATCAGGTAGTGGGTGGTTTCGTAAAATAATAATCTCCCTAACAGCAGGTATTCAAAAAAGGATGCTCTTTTAAAGGGTTTAGGGGTTTTCCTTACAAATTTAGCGTGAGGTTAACTTCAGGTAACTTTCCCAAAATGCCATATAATCTGCTTCACACCCAAAAGCCACGTAATGACAGCTGAATTATGCCCCCGCGTTATCTATTTTTGGTTGTTTGTATGATGAAGATTACATTTCTTAATTAAGAAAACAAATTTTAAATAAAACTCTGATTTAATGTAATAATTATAAACCATTTCTTAATAATTTATAAGGTCACTTTTCCTTTTAATTACTAATCAAAACATTTGCATCTGTTCTTTATAGGATTCTTGCAAATTGAAAACAGTCGGGAAGAGGATCAAGGAAAATACGAATGTGTGGCTGAGAATTCCGTTGGCACAGAGCACTCTAAGGCAACTAATTTATACGTGAAGGTTCGCCGTGTTCCACCCACTTTCTCCCGCCCACCAGAGCCCATCAACGAGGTAATGCTTGGCTCCAATCTGAATCTATCCTGCATAGCCGTCGGGTCGCCCATGCCACATGTCAAATGGATGAAGGGTAAGTATTCTTTTGAATGGTAACAAGTTTCGTGATCAAGCTTTAATGATTTTTTTAAACTTGTATCTCTTAAGGCTCTGAAGATCTTACTCCCGAGAACGAAATGCCAATAGGACGCAATGTCTTGCAACTGATAAATATTCAAGAGAGCGCCAACTACACTTGCATAGCCGCTTCCACGCTGGGGCAACTCGATGCCGTTTCGGTGGTTAAAGTTCAATGTAAGTATACATTAAAATACATACAAAATGATACACCTCTAATTGTTTCAAAACCAGCTTTACCAACGGCACCCACCGACGTGCAAATATCCGAGGTGACCGCCACTTCGGTGCGCCTGGAGTGGTCATACAAGGGTCCCGAGGACTTGCAGTATTATGTGATTCAGTACAAGCCGAAGAACGCTAACCAGGCCTTCAGCGAGATAAGCGGCATCATCACCATGTACTACGTGGTCCGTGCGTTGAGTCCCTATACGGAGTACGAGTTCTACGTGATAGCCGTGAACAACATCGGACGTGGCCCGCCATCGGCTCCTGCGACCTGTACCACCGGTGAGACAAGTGAGTATCGCGGATGAGCTGCCCCGGGAAGGTCATTTAACTAACTGCCTGCTTCTCCATTCCGTCTCTCACATGCTGCACAAAAGGATTTTTAACCAATTTCATTTTGAATTTAGGAGCTACTCCTTTAGATCCCTTTTTATTTTCCTCGGTCCGTTATGTCGGCAATGGTACTAACCCCTTTTCCAAATTGTCTATCCCTCCGCTCTCTCTTTCTTACTCTCTCCATCCATGCGTATGCCTGCTCAGGCGATTTCTCATTCGGTGGCACAAGTAAGTATCCTAGGCAAACAAAATTTTATGGTTGGCCAAAAAAATTGCCAAAACAATTTCAATAACAATTGTGTTGAGCGAGAGGAAATCGCAGACCCAACGGAATGTAAAAAGCACAAAAGAGATAGCAGGGAAATAACAAGTAGATAGATATAATCAAAGGTAAATGCAATGTTCCCAAAATCGTTGCATACGCAGCTGCGTTCCACAAGCACAAGTATCCGCGTTTGTCTGACGTATGCTTATGTATTCGTGAGGGCGAAGGGAGCTGCCTCAACCTCTCGGATGTTATAAAGTTTGCATTGTTATATGCTTCTGAGTGTATGTCTGGGAGGGAGCTTGCATCTAGGTTTCAGTCCTGACAGTTCCCGGGTAATTGTGCTACTGTCTGGCATACCTTTTCGCCTGGCACTGTATTGCCACGCATTATCATGAACTGATTTTGTAAATTGATTATTGGTAAAGCCCTGAAAAGGTTTATTAAAATTTAATTAAGTATTTGATTAAAAAGTCAAGATAGTTCTTTGTTTTTCCCCGAGAAGCGCATCAAGAATACATTTACTTCTCGAACCAAAGACACTTTGATGTTACTGATCAAATGTTTAGTAATTGTTTACATTTACTTTTATTTTAATTTAACTTTCTATGAACTGATTATTTTGAAAGAGTATTCCATAGTCACTCTTTATAGGTAGTCCTATAGTTATTTTTTTTTATGCAACAGCAGCTGCTGCAACTGCAGTTCGTACAAAAGACCCAGCAGCGTGTCGCACAAATGTTGAAAACTTTTATTGCCGCAATTATACTTATCGCTTGCCCAATATCGTTTCGAAATAATATCTCGATGGCAACGTTTACGGTCGGGGCAGCAGAAGGCTGGCTATTGAGTCAGGCAGAAGACCACCCAGCTCAGACCGGCGTCAGCAGGTCAAAGCAAAGCTTAACACGTGTCATTGGCTTAGGTAGCAGATTTCTTTACGGCATGTAACAGTATCTGAAGCACCTGTGCCCCAATACAGCAGTACATGACAGATTGTATAGTTGGATTATCGTACAGCAAGCTGAATTCTTGGATAGATGCAACTTTATTTTCTATGAAGGACCATCTCACCCGCAAAAATTGTCTAAATATGTACGTCTGCATTAACTCAAACTATATTATAACTGATTATAGTTATTAGATCGAGTATAGGAATTAATATATATATATTTTATATGAGGTCAAAATTCAAGACCTTTAACCTTAAGAGAATCGTGTATTTATATCTGTATTTTAAAGGCACTTCAATTGGATGTTTTTTGTGTGAGCAAGAAGTAGGCGTGCATGCAAGGAATACATACTATTAATGGAGCATATCCGTATGTAATGTATCTACCCAGAAATGCAGCTAACGTGGTAACGTGGGCGTGGAGGAGAGCCCACACCCACCCACACACGTTCAAGTGCCAAGGGGAAATTTTTGCCTGAATCTGAATCTATCGGTGAGCGTGTGAGCGGTGAGTGTGAGCTGCATGCAAATCTTGGCTATAACAAGCAATGGACCACACGAACGAGGGCAGGCGCACAACCACATCCGGGAGGAGCACTTGTGTAACAGATGAGATGACTGCGATATAAATTGTGGATAAAACTGCTATACCGTTTGTGAATATTGCAGTAAAATTGTGAGAAATTGGAATTTATCGATTGCCCATTAACCAAACGAGTTACGAATTGGTTACACACACATGCCTTCGTACTTCCAGCCATAATGCAAATTGAGTGAAAGACGTTACACACTAATTGCTATTCAAATCGGGCCTGTATGTAGGGGTCGGTGAAGTGGGCGGGAAGGGGCCAGCTGCCAAGGATGCCCACCGTTGATTTGTGGCTGGCAATGCAGTTGACCGACAAATTTTTGATCGTGCGAATGCATTGCGCCAAATTGCGAATAGCTAGATTCATACTTCCTGAGGGTGGACTGGGAAGAGCATTGTTGCGGCGCGCAAAAATCAGTTTATAAATGCAAAATTCTCACTATAACCGCCTCCAGGCTTCAACGCGCCGAAACAATTTCCTCAATTTTCCCCGGAAATGCAGCACCCGCCCCTCTGCCATCCTGCCGCCCGACCGCTCTGCCTGTGTCTGACCAGCTCTATCCATAAAACGACACGAAATACGCATCTCCAGCAGCAAAAGCAGCAGCTAAAACAACAGCCAACCATTGGTTCATTCGAAAAACAAATTGTGATGGATGGGGATTGTTTGCTTTGCAAAACATTTGTGCTGCCCTAATGGCATATAGCCTCCCGTCAAAAAATACTCCTCCTTTTGCGCCTCTGCAGTTGATCGATAATTCCATTTATTCGCCGTTGTGTTGCCTTACTCAATAGGTTCAAATAAGTTAACAAATGTACAGTTGTTTAAGCTCCAAGGCAAAGGGAATACTTTTGAGGGGAATATCAAATTTAAATACTGGTTACATATCTACATATGAATCGGCAATATACACAGTTAATACATGGACTGCATAAATTTATAAGAGTTACGAAACTATAATGGATTTAACTTAAAGTCTCTCAGGCAGAGATTTAGCATTGAGTTGTTAACTCCTAACACTTTAATAGGTGATTTGTTTAAGATAATTGGGTTTAATAACTCTTTGGACTTTGTAAATATTTAGAAAGTTTTAGTTGGTTTAGAGAATACAAAATGGTTCAATTATATTCAGATGTATCTAACACAACTAATTGAACAATCCTTTGTCAATTCAAACATTCACATTTGTTCTCTTTTTCTATTCCGCAGAAATGGAAAGTGCACCACGTAATGTTCAAGTGCGGACGTTAAGCTCGTCCACCATGGTTATTACCTGGGAACCTCCAGAGACGCCCAATGGACAAGTGACCGTAAGTAAAGGATCTTAAAGAAGACTTGGTTCTCTAAGATATGGAAATGGTTAAAACAACTTTAGTCTTGTTCCAAAGCCAGTTTAATTTTGCCATAAAGACTTAATTAGAATTCCTTTTAATAGTAAACAGACAATAACGACATTAATTGCATTATCTTTCTTAAAACACAGGGCTATAAGGTGTACTATACGACCAATTCGAATCAACCGGAGGCCTCGTGGAACTCGCAGATGGTCGACAACAGTGAACTGACGACAGTATCGGAACTAACACCACATGCCATCTATACGGTTCGGGTCCAGGCCTACACCTCCATGGGAGCCGGTCCAATGTCCACGCCAGTCCAAGTGAAGGCGCAACAAGGTAGGCTAAGCCAAATTGATTGGGCAATCAGCTTCAATTAGGCACTTGACACACACACCCGGACACGCACACGTACCCGCACCCATTGCATTTTGAAACGAGCACAATTCGCAATTTAATTGCTCAACTCAACTCAACTCAATCGGGCCACATACATAGATCACACCAATTATTTAATTATAGTACAAAATGTCAGGCGAAACGTGTGTGTACGTTCAATGAAATATTTATCTGAGCTCATGCAGAAACAACATTTGCTGTCCGTGTGCGTGTGCAGAAGATATTCATTAACTGGTGGCAATCAGTGAGTAGATGCAAATGCATTAGACTGTGTACTTTGGACACAGGTCCGGGTTTAAGTGGGGGACTAACTGCTCTGTGGCCGGTCTCTTAAGCTGCTTTAAATCGTACAATAAATAACAACAAAAGGGGCCTCAACTTTGAACTGTTTCGACTTATTACCTGAGGTTATGTAAGCTGGAAATGCCCAATTCCATTTGGGGTCAGGCGGTGACGTCTTGTTGCCATTGCCTCATTCAATTGACCCGTAAGTCTATGCTAGACACAACCATAGATAAGTCAAGTGACAGCTTCGAATATGATATCGGATTCTTCATTAAAACTTTTAACTTCAAAGCAGCGACGACAGGCTTTTGGAGCCGGGTGCCCCGGGGACTAGAAATAATTTTAAAATTGATAATCATTTTCTCTGTTGGGCTTCCCTGTCGGCTTTGCGGTGAGCGCTCAGCTCAAATATTCATGCATAGAAGGGGGTTGGGATGGACACATGTCAATCAATTTCATGCAAAACCAATATGAATTCAAAATGCTGATGCAGCGATTGCTGTGCTGTGCTGTGCGTGTTTCACCTCATCAATATCGAGCAGCATTCGGAATTGGATACCGATTCGCAATCGCTATCGAAATCATCGGCATACAAACAAATGCCCACATTGATTTGTTTGTATTTTATTTAATTTCCGTAATTTCCGTTTCATTATTACCAAACCAAAACCGAAACCAAAACCCAATGCAATTCCCCAACGTCGCCATCGCCATCGCACCAACGCACCAACACACCAACCCCGAATATGAAATACGGATATGTCTACAAAGGTGTGCCATCACAACCGAGCAATTTCCGGGCCACCGATATCGGCGAGACCGCAGTCACACTGCAATGGACGAAGCCGACTCATTCCAGTGAGAATATCGTACACTACGAGCTCTACTGGAATGACACATACGCCAATCAGGCCCATCACAAGTGAGTTGAAATCCAAAACTACACAAAAGCAATCCTGATTTGCCATCTGTTTAGACGCATTTCCAACTCGGAGGCATATACGCTGGACGGCCTGTATCCTGACACGCTGTACTATATCTGGCTGGCAGCCCGGTCTCAGCGGGGCGAGGGGGCCACCACTCCGCCCATTCCCGTTCGCACCAAGCAATATGGTAAGTTAGCCAGGCCGCAACCGATTTTACTAACTCTCTAAGTTAAGTCAAACCGCCGTAGTCGTACGAGTTTCCATAGACCTAAGAACAATGTGCCATTTATATTTGGTTTCGAAACTTCCACATATATATTTGATATATTAACAACTATACATAAACATGGTACCTTACATGTAGCTGATTATTCAGATTCAGTTTTGTTACCAAAAACCAAACCAAACCAAAATGTCTGAGTGTGATATTGAGCTCTACTGAGTTATGCTTTCGTGGAAAAAGGTAAAGAGTGTCAAATGTAGTGAATAAATGATATCGGATGAGTGATTGGAGTGAGCGATGAGTTATATGCACCTACTCTCTTACACCATTACTATTTATATTTAAGTCGATTTATACATATACATAAATATATATATAATGTTTGATATGTAAATGATTTATACATATACATAAATATATATATAATGTTTGATATGTAAATGTTCTGGTTCCTTGCAAGTTATCCATAAGTTTTAGTAGTTGCCAATTACACGATATATTACACTAAATACACTATATACTCTCAAAGTTAGTTTATACAAACAACATACGTAGCTTACACCTAAACATATCCTTATACAAAATTATACATAGAATATAAGACACTTAGCATTACACAAACATATTTTTCAAAACCTAAAAGGTCAACAGATCGCAAAAAAGGTATTCTTAAATATTATTTTAAGTAAATATTCAGCTCTCATCATGTCATTGTATTACTCCATACAAAGCTATCCATGACAAAATTAAGTTGTAAATTTTTTGATATTGGATCTCTCTTATTAACATGAAAACCCCCTTTGTGTCACATTTTGCGATCTGCTGAACCAATTCAATTACAGACCAAAATTCATTGAACATTAACTAGATAACAGTCCACCAGCCTCACCACACCACAGGATAGGAACCCATAACAACCCATAAACAAAGACCACCAACAGTTTACCAAATGTGTATGCCTTTTTCAGTTGAAAGCTAAATTTTATAATGCAATGCAAAACAGAAGAGAAAAAGCAAGCCATTGCCCTTTTTAGTTTGCGTGTGTGTTTTGCAATGCTCGATTATGTTCCATTTATCATTTGTGGCTCTGCGAGTGTTAAACCATGTAAATTATGCGAAAACTATTTCCGAGCTAAGACCTCAATTTAATTTAAATTTATTTAGCAATATTTAGCAACTTTGCACACTGCACTTTGCACCATAAGCACTTTGACCACATAACCAAAACCAAATATCACTTATGCAAATTCTCTCTGTCATCCAAAGTGTCTTACAAATGGATTTTGAATGATATTTTAATATACGGACGCGAAGACAATTTCCGAAAGTGCAAAGTTCTTGTCTGTGCAAGATATATATATAACTTTTAGTTACTCTTTTTGCACGATTGTTTATTCGCATAGTTACGATGCAATTGGCAAGGACGACAAGCCAGCATGTTATATTGGAAATGCTTTAATCCTAGAGTTTTAGTTTGAGTTGATTGTTTGCTGTGATGTGTATAAATGTGTTTTTTCTTTTTTTAATTACCTCTGATGTTATTTCCACGTTGGGTTGCTGACTTTTAAATTAGCCAATTATTTTCATCTTAGATGCTTTGAGTTTACATAAATTCTCTTACATTTTGCAGTTTATTAATATATGTACCACATATGTGTTTTAAGAAAAATTCCTATGGTTTATGCAAATTAATGTATTTATTTATTTTTGAATGTACATGTTGTATGTATGTATGTCTAGTTGCAAATTTTAAATCAACTTTCTAAGCTAAGCTTGACTTGGATTTTATTTATTTCGTAGATATGTATTTGGATTTGGATATTTCAGCCTAAAAAGTCAAAAAATATGCACAAATTATTGACAAGTGAAAAAAAAAGGAGTCAACCTTATTTGCATAAACCATTGGATCTGTGTCTTGACATTTGATTTATTTTGATATTTATATACCTATATGCCTTTATAAACCATATTGTTCTGTTTGATTTTAATATTATTTTGCTTTCCGGATTTTTCGTTTCATGTTACCAATTATTTCGGTTTGAAATTTATTTTGTAATCTGGCTAATTGCTGAACGCTATGAAAAACCAACTCATACCACCAAACCTTGGCTATGCATCAACAACAATGAACCTCAATGAACACCTAATGAAACCAACAAAACAAAAAATCAAAATGCACACACAAATACGTTCCGTTCCCATCTATGTAATTAGTACCAGGTGCACCGCCCCGAAATATCACTGCCGTAGCCACCAGCTCGACAACTATATCGCTAAACTGGCTGCCTCCTCCCGTCGAGCGTTCCAACGGTCGCATCATTTATTATAAGGTCTTCTTCGTGGAGGTGGGCCGCGAAGACGACGAGGCCACCACGATGACCCTCAATATGACCAGCATTGTGCTGGACGAACTGAAGCGCTGGACGGAGTACAAGATCTGGGTGCTGGCCGGCACCTCCGTTGGCGACGGGCCGCGCTCCCATCCCATTATTTTGCGCACCCAAGAGGATGGTATGTATGCCAATGACCTTCTTACCTAAGCGTAAGTCCTATCAAAATCTTTGGCCTTCGTTTTCATTAACAGTTTATTAAATTTATAGTTTTCCTTACACTTATTTAGTTTTCTTTTACCCCCATTTTAAGTTATGTCTTAGTCCTACGTTTATTTTGTGCCCATTATCATGCCATCAACCACTTTAAAAAAGAAATCATCCTGAAACTAATCGAAAGTATTTTGTACTATTTTTGAATTTTGATATCAAGAGCAGTCACCACAGGATCGGCTAGCACAATGGAGCATTATCTAATATCTAACGATATATCTATATCTATATATAATTTGTCAACCAAATTTAGTTTATTCGGATTTTTAATATTATTCCCTTTACCCACAAATAGCTGTTGACCACCTTTTGAAAACAGCAAAATTTTAAATTGTAGTTTAGTTAAACATTATTCATAATTTTATAAAAAGTTTGATCGGCGCGGCTTCACAGCTAAGCAGACCAATTCTATTCATAATTTTAATTTTAATCCTTATCTTTTACTCTAAATTAGAATTTAAAAGAGTCCATCCGGACTTATTTCAAATTTCAACTCCCACCGTCAAGAATCGTTAAATATCCATTAATATCTTTAAATCAAAGAAAACGAATTGCGTTTTCTTCACATCCTCAGTTTTGGTTTAAATGTTTTAATTATTGTTTATATTTTACGTTCTTTTTTGTAATACTTTTAAATTATGAAAAGTTTATTTATACGTTGGAAAAAAGAATACGAAAAACATAAATGAAATTTTATAATTGGCACTATAAAATTGCATATTTTTTGGCGCAATTTTTGACTACTTTTTGCACATAATCACGTTTCTATAAAAAGAACACAAAGTCTTTATAGAAGAACTCCTATGTATTGTGCACTTACATGCAAGCAAGAACATTTTTGTTATTTTCTTCGCGGCCGCACAACGGTCTTTTTCAATGCACAATCAAGATGTATGTATCTTTGATTATAAATAAAAAAAACCTCTTTCACAACAAATATTTTTGAATATAATGCATCAACTGTTTGTGGTAATTTGTATAGCACCTAAATAAGCCATGAACTCTATGTAATCTTTTTGTATTTTTGGAATTTGTACATAGTTTTTGTAAGCACAACCAACACATTCTGCACCATAACCTAATTATCTAAACCAATACACGAATTTGATTTTAGATTGTTTGCATTAAATATTTTATTTAATTATTTGCATAAGTAAATTTATGCAATTATAAATGTAAAAACAAATCCAGGCCAGACCCAACTGGCCACGGCTATTACCATAATAACCTCGCTCCTGACCCCTAACTTTTTCCCGTATATATTTTTTGCTTCATTTTATGTGTTTACCCAACGCAAATAACGCAAAATATTTCGCTCTATTTATTGTTTATTTTTTATGATTTCCACCTACCTGCAAACGCACCACCCTCCAACTTTACATCTACTCTTGTGTGATGTTTACTTAAACGCGTACATATTTTATAAAGTTTACAAAAGCTCGGTGTACTGTAATTTTTGAGCCCTTTCAACTATACAACTCTTGCCCCATCTGTTTGCTTTTTGGCCCACGGTTTCTGCACTTTTACCATAAGTGAAGCTCCACTCATTCCCCCACGAATGCCTGATAATCCCTGCAATGTCGCACGTTTTTTAATGAATTTTGTTTTTTGTTTATTGCTATGCAAATAGCGGACACAGCACAGAACAGCACAGCAAATCCTTAAATTGATTTCTGCACAAAATTAACCAATTTTTATTTGCGAACATAATTTTATATATATATTTTATGTTGTTGACCCATTTTATTAAGTTTTATTTGCAATCACCTGCATGTTTGCACACTTAACACATTGCTGAATGCGTGTCTGCATTCTATATTATTTGTCCTCCCAGTTTCACATATCTCCCTTCGAGCTTCGGCCCGACTTTAAGTCCCACCTGTCCGACATCCGAGCTGCGAGTTTTTAAAGTTTCAGCAGTTAAACCTGTTAATTATTTTAACATAAAATATTATGCAGAAATGCATTTGTATTGATAAAATGTTTAAGGCTTTAATCTTACAGAGCTGTCAAAGATATAAAGTATCAATCAATTCTAAGCTCGTATTTCTGCCAGATTAAAACATTTTAATTTACACTAACAGATGTGATTAAAAGCTTAAATATCTTGCGTTCCTACATTTATAGTTTTGAAACTCGACAAAGATCCACACACAAAGTTTACCCTTCGTTTCCCCCTGCTTGTTACCTGTTAGCTAGCTTGCTTAACGAAAAGCGTTTTCTTTACAAAGTACCTACTCAATTTGTGTGTGTTTTAAAAGCGCAAACAACATTTGAGTGGGGAGGCCCATTGTTTCCTTCGTTTTATTTTGGTTAAGCACCGTACTTTAAATGTATCTATCGTTAAGCATATTAGTGTACGTATCACTTGCTCTTCCTCTACCTCTGTCATCTCCTTAGCGCACTCTCTATGTTAAAATAAGTCTAGAATTAAGACCACATTGCAGCACTGATAGCACTGTATGCTGAGCACCGTAATTATAACTAAAACTTCTGAATACAAAAAAAAGGAAAGAAATATGTTTAGATTTTTAGAGTTGCATAAGAAATTAACAGTCTCATAAAAATGTTTAAATACTAAAGTGATAAATGATTGGAATTGGAATACTGCACAGCACTGCAGCTCTATGCCATTTAAGGCTATAAATTTAAAAAAATGGAGCTTATAACTATCTTTTAAATTAATACATAATTAGGTGTAAATTGAACAGTTTTTGCCATACGAAATTATTTTATTTTTGGCTTAATAATGATCGCCAACTTCCTTACTTATTGGAGGTATTATACTTATTATAAAAAAACATACTTATAAACAGCTTTAAAAATATAAATTTGAAATACAAATAAGAAATAAGGGAATTCTCTCATACTAATTGCACTTCATCGTTCGTTTCTGAAACTTAAATAAAAATGAACAAGTTTTGATCATATTTCAACTGAAGTCCATGGAATTGTAATGATATGTTTACTCTTTATAGTACAAGCAAGCACTAGACACCAGAAAAAAGCACCAAGCACCGCATTTCTATTGAGATTTATACCTACGACTGACTTTAATTTAATTTTAATTGTACTTTATTCGACGTAGAGGCTAGCAGCCATATATGTATCCCAGACTGCATGCACATCCGTCGCTTTTAGCCAGAAGCTCACAAGATTCAGTGGCAGCAGCACCTGAGCCAGCATTAGAGGGTCAGCTCCTGCGAACATGCCACAGTATTTGCCTTTTTCTTTTCTACTAATTTTTGCGTTCCGTTCTGTACGTCGGGAGCGTATTTCTTTATGATGTGATGTGCTTGTTAGCTGCCACAGCCAGATGCAAATGCAAATGCATTCCACCTGTCTAAAGCTGGGCACTTGCTTTCTATTCGCCGCCCCCACGCCTACCCGAACCCCCGCCCCGGCAGGATCCCGATCCCGATCCCGCCCTTCTGAAAAATTCGTAGACCATGCAGATTCCCTTTTGTGCACATAGACAGTCGCACTCTTGCACTCGTCCCGCTCACATGAAAACTAAAAAATAAAAGGGAAGTATAAAAAATGAGCACCTCGAGCATTGGAAGCTTAGCACGCGCTCATTGCTTCGTTTGTTCCATTCAACGGAGAAAGCACTGCACTGCACGAGAAAAAAAGATTCACAAAATAGAGAACACTTCTCTAACGGTAACATTTTAATTATTTTATATTTTAAGAGTGCACGAGTGTGTGTGAGGTGAATACATGCGAAATGACAAAAAATGAAGACAAAACTACAGCAGAGTGCTGTGTAGCTGACCCACTCCATTTGCGCTCACCTGCGACACTCGCAAGTGCAGGTGCAGGAGCAAGAACACTAATGAAGCATAATTTAACATTTTTGTGCCGTCAGTTGCATTTGAATAATTTATATTATGCATTAATTTAACATTTTTAATGAACCCCAAATGCAGTGATTGAGGGCAAGACTGGCAGCGACAAGACGAGTAAAAATCATGAAAATGTGCTGCAAAAAGTAATTTTTTGTTTAAGAACTACGACAGGGCAGCTTGTCAAAACAATTGTATAAATTTAAGGTAAAGTTAATTAGAGTAAAGCTAAGTTTTAACATATTTCAAGGTATATTTAAGCCAATAATTCATGATTTAATTGAGGTAAGTTATACGATTGTGTATATAGGGCTATTCTATTATTACTTAGTCTCCTTGCTGAAAATTGCAAAAGGAACCTCTATTAGCCAATTAAGACAAAACAGTATCAAAGTGTGCCAACAAATATGTAGATTTTGTATCATGTGTTCTCCTTCTTTATGTTTTCTCCTAACCTTTTGTGAATTTTCCCCATTTTTGCACCAGTAAACCTTTTTGAAACTGTATACCGTAAACTAAAAACCTATATTTTATATCTTTTCATATACTTACTATAAAAAAAAAAAACAAAATAACTTTGCTTGGCCACTCGCACCTTGCACTACTTGCTCTGTTTCGTGCACCCTTTTTGAATGCAAATCAAAATGGAAAATAAATAAAACCCAAATCTTTTTGAAACTTTTTTGATGTGAATACCAAATTATTGCGAAATTTGATTTTTGAACGCAACCTTTAATGGATGGTGATTTATATATACATATATAATGAAAATAAAACATTTTAAAAATATTTAGAGAAAAAGAGTGAGTATATTCAATGGTTGACTATGTATTATGTTTAAGAATGCCCTATAGCAACATACTACCTATACTATACTATTCTATACTTTACTACGAATCTCTATTTCTATACATATACTTTTTATCCCAAAACTGATTTTTGAATTGGTCCAGAACCTGTTGACCAACATACATACAATTATATAATTCATGTTTCCTTTATTTTCCTACGATTCTCTATTTCGACATTTTTTGAAAATCTTACCAAACCGTTTTTAAGGTCGGCAAGGATTTACATGCTCTCGAAAGGGCAGCATAAGTGTATAGCATATACATATATATAAAAAGTATTTTTTGGGTTAACCAATGTATATGTTTTTGTTTTTTGCACACAAAAAAAGTAATCCCTTTTTGAATGCTTACATGTTTGTTTTTGCAAAGTGAGTCGAGGTGAAGATCGAAGTCGAAAGAGTCTCGACCTCGAGCAAATGTTTTTGTGTAATTTTTGGCATACTCTCTAAGAAATGGTTTTAGTACTCAATCTCGATACTATAGCAAGGTATTAAGTGCACTTCCAATAGAATTTTGAGCACCAATTAAGCACCCCGTCCGTATACTCTACAACTATCTAGCACTTAAGCACCTTGGTTCCAGTTCCCATTTACATTTACCCTTTCAATTTCATTTGTTTTTGTCTGTGATGTGGTGATGACTTTGTCTTTGAGCTAAGATCGTTCTGGTTCTGTATACCAATATACATACATATATTCTTGTAAATGTAAGCTTAGTATTAGAACCTAGTTATCTCTCCGTCTGTATATAATTACAGTTCAACACATATTTATTACAGAGTTAAGTAAGTTAGTTCTAAGTAAGTTATATTTAGCCAATTCGATTGGCTTAAGTAAGGCTCTTAAACCCATAATGTTCTCCAGTTGATTTCGTCACTATGAGTACCTCGACCTAATCGCACTTCTCTTCGTCGTCGTCTATAGTGCCCGGCGATCCGCAGGACGTTAAAGCCACGCCCCTGAACTCCACTTCAATCCACGTCAGCTGGAAGCCGCCACTCGAAAAGGACCGCAACGGCATTATTCGAGGTTACCATATACATGCCCAGGAGCTACGCGATGAGGTATTGTCTCCCTTCATCCTACCTACTTTGACAAAAATTTAAACTTTTGTTATCCGTTTTTTTATTGAAGGGCAAGGGCTTTTTGAACGAACCGTTCAAGTTCGATGTAGTTGACACGCTAGAGTTCAATGTGACAGGACTGCAGCCGGACACCAAGTACTCCATTCAGGTGGCCGCCTTGACGCGGAAAGGTGATGGCGACCGTAGTGCTGCAATTGTAGTCAAAACGCCCGGCGGAGTTCCCGTGCGTCCTACGGTGAGTCTGAAGATCATGGAGCGAGAGCCGGTCGTATCGATCGAGCTGGAATGGGAGCGCCCTGCACAGACATATGGTGAGCTGCGCGGCTACCGGCTTCGGTGGGGCGTCAAAGATCAGGCCCTGAAGGAGGATATGCTGTCTGGACCCCAAATGACAAAGAAGCGTTTTGACAACTTGGAGCGTGGTGTTGAGTACGAGTTCCGGGTGGCTGGAAGTAACCACATCGGTATCGGCCAGGAGTCGGTGAAAATCTTTCAGACACCCGAAGGGACGCCCGGCGGTCCACCTTCAAACATCACCATTCGCTTCCAGACACCGGATGTAGTGTGCGTAACCTGGGACCCACCCACCAGAGAGCACCGAAATGGTTTGATTACCAGATATGATGTACAATTCCACAAGAAAATCGACCACGGCCTTGGCTCCGAACGAAATATGACGCTGCGCAAGGCGGTGTTTACGAACCTGGAAGAGAATACAGAGTACATCTTTCGCGTAAGAGCCTACACGAAACAGGGAGCTGGACCCTTCAGCGACAAGTTAATAGTGGAGACGGAGCGGGATATGGGTCGTGCGCCGATGTCCGTGCAGGCGGAGGCCACTTCTGAGCAGACGGCGGAGATCTGGTGGGAGCCGGTGCCCAGCAGGGGAAAGCTGCTTGGCTACAAGATATTCTACACAATGACCGCTGTGGAGGATCTCGATGACTGGCAAACGAAAACCGTGGGCCTCACTGAGTCCGCTGACCTGGTGAATCTCGAGAAGTTTGCCCAATATGCGGTGGCCATTGCGGCGCGGTTTAAGAACGGACTGGGACGACTTAGCGAGAAGGTGACGGTGCGCATCAAGCCAGAGGATGTGCCTTTAAATCTGCGCGCCCACGACGTAAGCACACACTCGATGACCCTAAGCTGGTCACCGCCCATCCGATTGACGCCTGTTAACTATAAGATCAGCTTTGACGCCATGAAGGTGTTTGTGGACTCCCAAGGATTCTCTCAGACGCAAATTGTCCAGAAGCGGGAAATCATCCTAAAGCACTACGTAAAGACGCACACGATCAACGAGCTAAGCCCGTTCACCACATACAATGTGAATGTGAGTGCCATACCGTCAGACTACTCATATCGCCCGCCCACCAAGATCACAGTCACCACTCAAATGGCTGCACCCCAGCCGATGGTTAAGCCCGATTTCTACGGGGTGGTTAACGGGGAAGAGATCCTAGTGATACTGCCCCAGGCCTCTGAAGAGTATGGCCCTATCTCGCACTATTATTTGGTCGTGGTGCCAGAAGACAAGTCCAATCTGCACAAGATACCTGATCAGTTTCTCACCGATGATCTCCTACCAGGCAGGAATAAGCCAGAGCGTCCCAATGCCCCGTACATAGCGGCCAAGTTCCCGCAACGATCTATACCCTTCACCTTCCACCTCGGATCGGGCGATGACTATCACAACTTCACCAACCGCAAGTTGGAGCGGGAGAAGCGCTACCGTATCTTCGTGCGGGCGGTCGTAGATACGCCACAAAAGCATCTCTACACATCTAGTCCCTTCTCAGAGTTCCTGTCGCTGGATATGAGGGAAGCGCCACCTGGCGAACGTCCTCATCGGCCGGATCCCAACTGGCCTTCGGAACCAGAGGTGTCCGTAAATAGAAACAAGGACGAACCTGAGATATTGTGGGTAGTGTTGCCTTTAATGGTTTCCACTTTCATTGTTTCCACCGCCCTGATTGTGTTTTGTGTGGTAAAGCGCCGCCGACAGCCATGCAAGACTCCAGATCAGGCGGCTGTGACACGGCCACTAATGGCCGCCGACCTGGGCGCCGGACCCACTCCCAGCGATCCTGTGGACATGAGGCGCCTCAACTTCCAAACGCCCGGCATGATATCCCACCCGCCCATACCAATATCCGAGTTTGCAAACCACATCGAGCGCCTCAAATCGAATGACAATCAGAAGTTCTCGCAGGAGTATGAGAGCATCGAGCCGGGCCAGCAGTTTACTTGGGACAACTCTAACCTGGAGCACAATAAGTCGAAAAACCGCTACGCCAACGTCACAGCCTACGACCATTCCCGCGTGCAGCTGCCGCCGTCGGAAGGTGTCGCCGGATCCGACTATATCAACGCCAACTACTGTGATGGCTATCGAAAGCACAACGCGTACGTGGCCACTCAGGGCCCGCTCCAAGAGACCTTCATTGACTTTTGGCGTATGTGCTGGGAACTGAAGACGGCCACCATTGTGATGATGACGCGGTTGGAGGAGCGGACGCGCATTAAATGCGACCAGTACTGGCCGACTCGAGGAACAGAGACGTACGGCCAGATCTTTGTGACCATAACCGAGACGCAGGAGCTAGCCACGTACAGCATCCGGACATTCCAATTGTGCCGTCAGGGCTTTAACGACCGCCGCGAGATCAAGCAACTGCAGTTCACTGCCTGGCCAGATCACGGAGTGCCCGACCATCCAGCTCCATTCCTCCAATTTCTGCGACGGTGTCGCGCTCTCACCCCTCCAGAGTCCGGACCCGTGATTGTACACTGTTCGGCAGGAGTTGGTCGCACGGGCTGCTACATCGTTATCGATTCGATGTTGGAGCGTATGAAGCACGAGAAGATCATCGACATTTACGGACATGTGACCTGCCTGCGGGCGCAACGCAATTACATGGTGCAGACGGAAGACCAGTATATCTTCATTCACGACGCCATTTTGGAGGCCATCATTTGTGGGCTTACGGAAGTGCCGGCACGGAACCTACACACTCACCTGCAAAAGTTGCTAACCACGGAGCCAGGCGAAAGCATCTCTGGCATGGAGGTGGAGTTCAAGAAGCTGTCCAACGTCAAGATGGACTCGTCCAAGTTCGTTACGGCCAACCTGCCGTGCAACAAGCACAAGAATCGCTTAGTGCATATCTTGCCATATGAATCAAGTCGCGTCTATCTCACCCCTATCCACGGCATCGAGGGCAGTGACTATGTCAACGCCAGCTTCATAGACGGCTATCGCTACCGCTCCGCCTACATTGCCGCCCAGGGTCCTCTCCAGGATACAGCTGAAGACTTCTGGCGCATGCTCTGGGAGCACAACTCAACCATAGTGGTCATGCTGACCAAGCTCAAGGAAATGGGCAGGGTAAGTACTGAATCAGTTAAAATTGGAGTCTGAAATTTCGATCAAAACATATTGTATGAAATACTTACATTTAGAATATTAAAAAAACTATTGAACCTTTCAGACACGAACCTAAGAGTAATATTAGGTCTTTATCTATGCGTTACTTGTTCTATAAATAACAGGAATTCTTTATTGAAACTAAAACTAAATTAATACTTACTTTTACAGGAAAAGTGCTTCCAGTACTGGCCCCACGAGCGTTCTGTCCGATACCAGTATTATGTGGTAGACCCAATAGCTGAGTACAACATGCCGCAGTATAAGCTACGTGAATTTAAGGTAAGTTATATCACATGTTGAGTTACCAAATTATGTTAGTAAATTAAAAAAAAGCGCTTTTCTTGGCTGATGTCTCTTGCGAGTCCTATGACGATGGTATAATTAAAAGACTTCTAAAAATTCCCCTCTCCTTAATCATTAAATATCCTTTAAAATTAAAAAACGAACAATATTTTTAACTATGATCTTTTTCATAGGTTACCGATGCCCGTGATGGTTCCTCACGTACCGTCCGCCAGTTTCAGTTCATCGACTGGCCGGAACAGGGGGTACCAAAATCTGGAGAGGGCTTCATCGACTTCATTGGACAAGTGCACAAGACCAAGGAGCAGTTTGGCCAAGATGGACCCATTACCGTGCACTGCTCAGCGGGAGTCGGACGCTCTGGTGTCTTCATCACCCTCAGTATCGTACTGGAGCGAATGCAGTACGAGGGCGTGCTGGACGTCTTCCAGACTGTCCGCATTCTTCGTTCCCAGCGTCCTGCGATGGTTCAAACAGAGGTGAACTTTTTCGACACCAAATAATAATAATTTAATACTATTATTAATTTCTTATTTTAGGATCAATACCACTTCTGCTACCGCGCTGCATTGGAATACTTGGGCTCGTTCGACAACTATGCTAATTGAGGAGGAAACTGAAAACTAAACGCGATTCCCCAGGCAATAGAGCTATAGAGCAAAACCCTTACGCATAATACGCATTTACGATATCACGATGACTCTAAAGTATTATAACCAGCTACTGCCTACAATTTAATACACCTATTCTTATATACATACGTCAATATGATTAGCCAATAAGCGCACCCCTCGCCCCCAGATTACGTTACAGCTACGATTCTTTTGGGGCCTTGGTCTCTTAATGCGTTTGATTTCATTGATAATGTGAACTTAAAAAGACTGGTACAGGTTTAATTATCAGTAATTTTATATCAGCTCATAAATGTATGCATCAAGTCTTTGCTCGAACTACATAACTGAGGAGAGGAGGCCAATCACTTGATGTTTGTGGAGCCATGCTTAGGGCGGACCACTGGAAACCGATACATATTTGAACTAAGGACTTGGTAGCTATTAGACTTACCTCCTAAAAAGAATCTCAAAGGAACGTATGTATAGAGTCGAAAGTAGTTGTCGTTTGAGTTAAATCTCACATAATGTTTGGAGTTTTGAAAGTAAATCAAATTGCCATTACAACTTAGACGTGTATAGGAAATACAACAATCAATCAATCAAACGCTAATATGTTAATCAGTTTGTAAACTTGGTTGGCTTAAATAACCCGTGCAATTAGTCAAAAGTCTTGCGTAGAACATAATTTATAAGACAGATAGTCTTACTTTTTATAAAATTAGGTTTGGCCCCCACTTAAGATTCTGGTGACAAATAAACACCTAAACGCCACGAGATACTTTGTAACTTCCAGCTAATCAGCTAATTGGAACTTAAACCTCATTCCCCCGACTTCAATTTAGTTTCCACTTACATTCCTGTATATACCACAGTCAGTACCCAATTTTAGACCGGAAAGCTAAAGAATTACTGTACCTAAGGTGACGATGAAGTTAATATTCAAGCCAGCAGACTAGAGGAATAACTGTAGATATGTACTGTAGCATATACACTTTTACCCCATAAAATGAATCGAGACATTGGCATAGTACTTTAGGTACACAATTATGTATATAACTGATAAGATGTTTTGCAGATCGTTTAAGTCGGGCCCGTATATATATAGCATAGCAAATGCAATAAGGCATACACGAAATTATTAACCGAAACACATGTTAAACAGTAATTATTAATATATGTAAACTAAATATTTATACGAAATACAAGATATTTGTTACGAGACCCCTAGCATGTTGCCCCCCGCCAACAGATCCGGATGTGTTAAGAAGTAGTAAATTTTGCAGCGCTGTTGGCCTCAAGCTGGGCATTCATAATAAGACGAAAGATAAAAATTAAACACATTAGCATTAGCAGAAATAGATGTCTAAATAAAGATAGCCCCGCAGAGTTTTGCAAACTAATATAAATAAATATATATACCATAAAAATCACTTGGAAATTCGAGTGAGTACATTGTACATTACATTTTGTCGGCTTGTCAAATTTTGTTGAAATATAAATTGTTTAATATATGTTTTATCAAGTAGACGGATTATGTAATGGGTTCAAAGGCAACAGCATTCACAAGAAGAAAACATTATAATGATTATACTAATCAAGCCACAGACAAGCGTATGTATTTCGCATAAATGTATGAATAGGAAAAACATATTACGTTTAAAAATACCGTATAAATGATATATCATTTTCAGAAAAAAAAGCAAAAACCAACGCAAAAAATAATAAAGATGGAATAACACATAAAAGAAAATATTACTTCAAGTTTAATTTTTATGGAATTTGGAATAACTCTTACAGATTCTAATTTAAATTTGGCTCGTCAGTAAAACTTTATAAAATGCGTGGCGCAATAGATCAGGTGCGCAGAGAATGACAAAAGCCGATAAACTATTCGCAAGAAAATAGCGTAAGAACTCTTAAATGAGTAAATACAAAAATTTTTATATATAAATTCATTTTTCAAATTTATTGAGTGTTTGGAATATTACAAAAAGTATAAAGTATTAACTGCATAAAAAAAAACTTAATCAAATAACATAAACTTAACAATCAGTTTTGACCTTCAGTGGGTGTCGCAGTGGTTAAGTCTGAGGTCTGAGCAAGTTCTGTCAGTATGTTCACGGGATCCTCGCTACGCAGGTAGCCATTGTGTTCCGGGTGCGGCTCGAATATTACCTCCCCACGGACAACTCTTACCCGGGGACCGTGGGCTCGCGCCGTGAACTTAACCTTGCCGCATGTATCCGGCCGGAGACGCCGATGAGCACGTAAACCGCTGACGACCACAAAGTATTTGTCGCACCCATAGCATTTGTAGCGCTTCATTCCAATATGACGGGATAAGTGGGATATAAGAGTTTCCCTGTGAGTAAAGTCCAAGGAACAGACCTGCAATAAATATAATATAATATAAAACATTTTCGCGTTTGTTGGTATAATACGCTTAATTTGTTAGTTTTATTACAGCTTAGAATTGTGCTCACTTTGCATTTAAAAGGCTTTTCTCCAGTGTGACGACGATGGTGTACTCTTACTTGACCTGGCGTCCGAAAACGTTTCTCGCAGTAGTCACACTTATGCGGCAATTCTCCTGTGTGTATTGTCTTGTGGATGCGAAGCGCTCCGAGTGTTGTGAACGTTTTAGAGCACTCTGTGCACTGAAATTCCGTACATTTATCTTTACTCTTTTTACTCTGCCTGGCAGGTTTTGGTGGTTTATCAGGTTTTACGTCTGTGGGTGGTAAAACATCCTTAGCGCTAACAATTGGTGGAGTTGTGGACGTGGCAACTGTCGCATCCAGCAGCAGAGAAGCTAACTTGCCATCTGAACTTAAATTCGGCACTTGTTGATTCGATTCCACAGGTTTTGTGTCCTGTGAGAGTACTAAAAATACAAGGATTATAAAACAATATGTATTTTTAATTTTAAATTTAAATAGATTGATATGTTTTTTTTACGATCTTATTACATTAGTAATAATACTTACATTTATATGGCATTAAAATCACTTTTAGATTTTTTAATTGTTCCTGGCTTATGTTATGATTGCTTATCAAATGCATGCGGATGGCGTAATTCTCGTCGTATGCTCGATGGCAGAAAGGACACTTCCACATGAAGCCAAAGAGCGGATGCGCTATCCGCAATTCCTTCATCACCGCAATTGACATTGGATTAAGAATTAGCTGGATGGGCTTCGGAGCATTTTCAGGTGCAGCCAATTTGACGGATACGGGAGGATAATTGCTTCTGGTATTTACAGATTGCAGAACTGTTCCGGGCAGGGGCAATGTCTTTTCTATGGAAAGTATTTGATTGCGAAATTCTGAAATAATCTTCATGGATTCTGGGTGGCTTTCAGCTTTGTTGAACGCATCTTGAAGTAATGATGTGTTCCGATTATGGCTCTGAGGCGGCAGGGAGGTTGCACTTACAACGGGAAATGTTGGTTTTGCTTCCTCCGGCTTGACTTTGCTTATTGTTATCGCCTGCGGAATGACAATAGTACTGGTTGTCGACTTTTCCGGGACATTCTGACCGTATATGTTCAATTTATTCAGGGCTACTGGAGTTGCTTGTCCCACCATCTTAATTATTTTGGTGTTGGGGGGCAGCTTGATGACCATGCAATTGCTTGGCAGTGTTTTTAATATATTCGCTGATGTCTGTGCTGTTTTCTTCGGCAAAATCCTTACCGTGTCGGAAGGCAGTTGCAAAATGTTCGTCTTGTTTTCTTCAGACAAGCGAATTTCATTCGCTACACCTAAATAGAGAGACAGTTACCAAAAATATAAATTCAAATTTGATTGTTTAATAAAAAGAAAGCGACTCACATTTTGGTTTAATCAGCTTATTGTTTGGTTTCATGGATGGCAGGCGCAGTTTGCTCCTAAGTGGATTGGGTATGCTTGACCAGAAAGCGCTGTTGATGGTCTCCTCTACGGGATCCGACTCCTCCTTGATCTTAACTTCATGAAATTCTGCATTGTGAGTTTCGGCTTTCACGACCTCCACTGGCATCCCCGCCATTTCTTCATCTAATTCCAGTGGTTCCTCCTTAATCTGCACATCGCACAGTTCCTGCCCGGAAACGGACGCTGGACTAACTGCCACCAGCTCTGCTTTGGTAGATGCTTCATCGATGTACTCCACCTGACCGCAGAGGTGGCTGCTATTTTTTCGGTGCCGTTTTATTTTTTCGATCGTATCGAAATTATGACGACAAATGGCACACACGAAACGATAGACATAAACATGATGATGCATATGGCTGGTCAAGATGTCCGCGTCTTTGGCTACGAAATCGCAGATCTGGTAAAGTGTGGAGTTGTGATAACAAAAAAAATATAAAAACAAACGGGTTTAGAAAGCTCACCCTACAACAAAGTTCGATTCCAGGCCGAGAATGCTGCCGATACTCATGTTCCAGGATCTTCTCCAGAGAGTCAAGCCAGGCGCCACATCCGAACTTGCAGAAGTGTCGGTTCATTTGATGGTCCACCATATGCTCCGAAATATCCAGGTGCTTCTTTAAAAGGAAATGACAGATCCTGCATTCGAATGGCTTTGAAGCCTAAAATTAGACATAAGTTCATATAATTAGGGAATTAAAGTTCCAAAAGACAAGAAAATACCCTAGCTGGGACCAGTTCTGTATTAATTTATCTTCTGGATTTTAAGATCTATATAATACAATAACAACAATAACTTTCATCATTACATCCCTGTGCCCTTTATTCTACATTGTCTTATAGGTTATGGAATCATTTTCTCCGCTTACCTGTTGCTGGCTTCCACTACGGCCTTTTCTGGCAACGGACATGCCTTTATCCTGCGAGCACTGACTGACCGGTGTTGTTACCATTTGTGAGACCTCTGCGCCGCCAATTTTCCAACTCTCGCCCGCTGCAATATATTTTTTCAAATGCGAAAATGTTAACGGTATAGTGCGTAATAAATAAGAGACCCAAAGCACAGAGAGTCACACACAAACACACATATGCACAGACGCCGCCTGTGTGCAGAGAGCGAATTGTAAGCACGCTTACCCCATGATATTGGTACGGTACTGTTATCCGACAACTCCTCATCCGGCTCCAGCTTGATCCTAGTATCGTCAATTTCCACCTCCTGCTTCACAATGGCCAAACCCACGTGCATTTGGGCTTTAATTTGAGGATGCTTTCCAAGCAGAACGCAAAAAAATATACCGCTGCGATCGGTGGTATCGGGGTATCGTGGTATCGTATCCCATGCACGCGAATCGACTATCGGCAGGCGCATATCGATAGGCGTGCAAAACGCACCCACCCACCACTAGAATGTGAATCGCTGTATTGGGAAACAACAAAAAACAAATCCATTCGCTGTTTAATAATAAACAAATAAAAATTGGAACAAACCAAGTTGGTTTGCATTAAGCGAACAATTGGGGCACTTGCTGTGTAACTCCTAGCTAATAAAAAACAGCCGCCATAGAAGTAAAATTAAAACATAAAGGTACAGCAGCATTAAGAAAATGAGCAACAGCGAGGACTCTCAACAGTATCTGAACGACATGCTGGTCAAGGAGGAGGACGAGGCTTCAGGCGGTAAGCTAAAGTAAATAATCCTTTGCATCCTGTGCTCACGTGCATTTCCTATTTTCAGACGAGTCAGATAAACAGGACGGCAGCATTATGTTGCGGGAGCAGGACCGCTTTCTGCCCATCTGCAACATTATCAAAATCATGAAGGTGCCGGTGCCGCAAAACGGCAAGATAGCAAAGGATGCCAGGGAGTGCATCCAGGAGTGCGTTTCCGAGTTTATTTCCTTCATCAGCAGCGAGGCTATAGAGCGCAGCGTGGCCGAGAACCGGAAGACCGTCAACGGGGACGATCTGCTGGTGGCCTTCAGCAACCTGGGATTCGACAATTACGTGGAGCCGCTATCCATATATTTGCAAAAGTACCGTGAGGTGAGAAGTTATTTTACTTGCCCTCGTCCCTGTCTTATCTCTCGACCTTTCCTTGCAGTCGAACAAATCGGATCGAAATCTTTTCCTGGACGCCAGCTACGCTCAAAACGAAGATGGTTCGTCTGCGAATGAGGGAGGGAAGCAGCAGTAGCCGGGTTGTATGGGGTGGGATGTCGAATACAGATAGAACGCAAACCAATTTTAAGGGACAAAGTACACCGTGTAAGAAAGAAGAATTATTATATTTTAAGTGTTTAATTTTTGTATAATAATTATTTGAATACCAATAAGTTTAGACGTTTAAATTATACGGGTTTTCAAACAATTTCATGTGTAATATTAAAATATATATTTAAAATTATGTGTACATACATATTGAGTTTTAAAATTCACTTCAAGATCTTGAAGTAATTGAATATTGTTTATTTATCACTATTTTGATTAAAAAAAAACAATCATTTGAAGCATCTTATACAGCGTTTGAAAATATATATAACACAAATATCATAAACGATTTTAACTATAATACACTTACTGTAATATTTTTTAATTTGTTTACCTGGTTCTCTGTCAGGTCAAATGTCTAATAGCTTTTCTGTATGGTCATCCTATAATTTTCTTGTGGCATACCCGACATGCGGAGTCCAAGACTTCTGGTGTTCTTTCACCACCTGCAAAGGAACATTAAATTGCCACTTTCAAAACAGCTCAAAAATATTACGATGAGAGCCGGAAATATGTTTTAAAGCACCGAACTCGAATTTGTAACGTAACTTGCATAAACCTTCCCAAAAATAAAGTATACATTGCTAGCGATTTGACTCTCAAGATTTTAGTCCACACGAAATAAAACACAGTTTATGGTTGAGATGTGAACCACTCTCCGAGTGGCCGTTAGTTTCATTTTCAAAACACCAATTATTACTGGGTCCTCTACATTTCTACACATACATATACGCTCAAGGGTATTACTTATTACATCTGTATATTTATGGTATATATATATATGTATATATCTATATCGTGGAAACTAAATCATATTTTTCTCACAGTATGTATGTGTTTATGTATAAAAGTAAAAACAAAAACTTAAGGAACATTTCGTGTTATACGTTTCTATGTATGGCAATTTTTCCTTAAGTCACTTACGAATAAATAACGCATTAAAATCACTGGTAGATGGTAGAGACTACATGGTAAAAACTAGAAGACGTGATGTGTGTGGCACGGGTACAAGAAATGTACAAAAGGGCCTATTGAATAGTATAGCTAAAACCTAGAATAAAATGATGTCGCGTGGGAACAGGGGAGACTACACCAGCAGCGTCTCGTCTGACTCCGATTCCAGGGGCTCGTCTTTAATTCGATTGCCTAGTGGCGAGGACGGAAGACCAGTGGCATAGTCGCTGAAGAATATGTTTGTGTCATCGTGATTGAGATGGAGCGTGGGAGCCGCTCCTGGACGTAGCTCGCCCGGCTTGTCAAAGCAATGGGACTCAAAGTGCCGGCAGCAAATGTGCTTTGAGTGGTCCCACTTGGGTATTGTCTCAATTTTGAGATTGTAACACCATTTGGCGCGCTGATTGCGGTTTTCCGGAAATCCAAGCATCGGCAACTCTACGTTGTCCCCACCGCAGATGACGCAGCTCACCGTCTTGTTCATTGGCAGGTGCATGGAGCAAATGTGCTTGCCCAAATACCGCTGCGTATCAGTGAGCCGGAGAGCCTGGCACCACTGTTTGAGAAGAGAGGGATCTGCAGAAGAAAAGAAATGTGAAACATTATTTTAAAATAGTAATAGTAATAGTTTAACTAAATATCAGGTTATATGATGTATTATCAATTATTTACAGGATTGTTTTTATAAGGTTATATGAGAAAGTCAATAGGTTTTGGTCAAATTAAAAGCAATTTTTGATTTATTCTCTTATTTCAAACTTGAATGCGTTCTGATGAGTTCCTGCATAATTAAAAAAAAAGTCCTATTCAGCCAAAAGAGGAACTGTAAAAGTACTTTTAATTCATGTTTCGTTACTTACCACTTGGAAACTTGTGCAGCTTTACATTTCCGTTGTAGTGGCAATCCGCCATGCAGCAGATGGGTATAATAGCGGCAGGAGGGTTCTTCTCCTTTTTAGTAGGGATCTGTTCAACTGCTTTAGGGTGTAAGTGCTTCGTGGGAATGGCGTTTCGCATTAGACGCCTGACTCCAATCAGCTCTGGCTCGAAGTGACGGCTGCAGATCAGACGAGTGTTCCGTTGCGACTCTTTGAATACCATTCCAGTGGCCCGTTCCCAGTTGCTAATGGAGTTTCGGTTGTTCGGAAGCCGAAACAGCTTAATGCCATCGCCTCGGAAGGCACGACAATAGGGGAGGCAGCATTGTTTCACTTTCCAGGGTGGAATCTGGCTAGAAGGGCAGGTGGAATCTATCTTGAAACGTCTCCTTTTTTTTATGCCACTAACATCTGGCTTCACATCGTCCTCCTCGTCATCATCGTCGTCCTCCTGTAAGCCGTCTTCTTCCTCCGCGTCGCTATCCAGATCACTGCGATCGGTCACCAGCTCCTTCTCGCACTGTTCGTTTGTGAAGATTGTCTCTGGGACGTTGTCACCCAGTTCCAGTGTGGGCACCGCCCAAGGTCGCAGCTTCCTTAGGCTGACACAGTGCGGCTCGAAATGAACGCTGCAGATCATGAATTTCCACGGTGTCCGCTCATCATAGCGGATGCGCAGGTTGTGCATCCAACGCTCCTGTTGACGCCTCGATCTGGGAAACTTATAAATGTGGACGCCATGCTGAGACCTTTGGCGCTGACAGTGAGCCAGCGAACACTTATCATAGCCTGACTTGATCTGGCTGTACATAATTTTCTCTTGCTTCACAGGTGTTAATTGCAGTTTATTGTTCCAGTTTGATATCTTATCGTCCTGATCCTCGTGTAACTGAAGCTCGGGTTCCAGGAACATCATCGAATCCTCATCGTCCTCCCTTCTTTCATGCTTGATATACACATTAGCATTTGACTCAGTCAACCTTTTGTCCAACCTTAGGTTAATAGCGTCGAAATCGTTGTCAAACAGCTCGGAAGGAGCCTTAGGACCCAGCTTCAAAGTTGGAACGCTTCCATGGACTAGACGCATGTTGACCAAACACACCGGATGGAAATGGGCACTGCAGATGCGGTAACGCCAACGGTAAAAGGGGTCGAATGGCACTTGCGTGTTGTGCTGCCACTTGAGGCACATATCCTCGGAGTGTGGAAACTTGTGAAGTGTCATGTTCTCAGTGGTCAGGTGGTTCGTGCAAGAATCAATCTGGCAAAACTTGCTTGACTTTCGAGGCGGCGCTCGTGGGGGCAGGCATAAATTGGACACCTCCTTCTGAACTGTGGATACCACAGTCGTACTATCCTCCAGCTGAGCCTCCTCTGGCTCTAGAAAAGGCTCTTCGCCCTCTGGTAGTGAAAACTCATTATCGTACACCTTGTCCGGCCGGCGAGGTCCTAGCAACAGTGTGGGCATCGCGCCTTTTCGAATTCTAGCACTCTGAAAGCACTCTTGTTCAAAGTGATAACTGCATATGCGGTAGCGCCACCAGAACTTTTCGTCCATGTCAACTTGGGTGTTGTGCATCCACTTCTGAGCGGCTTCCTGCGATGCAGGGAATTTGTGCAGCTTAATCGTGCCGTCCACATCCTCGGCAGTCACGTTGCATCCCTCTACGGCACAGTGATTAGCATTGTATGGGCAACGTATGGGTAAATATCGGAAAGGTACATTATCGCTATAGATCACCGGTGATTTATCCATCTTCTCATAGCTCTCCATTCGCTCGACATGACCAACTTCCAGAAGGACCTCTAGGGCCTGACTCTCGGGGTTTTCATCTTCATATTCCGATTCGATATCCATCTGTAGAATGGGTTCGGTTTTAACCACAACCTCATATGGATCTGGCTCCTGGTTCTCTTCTGCATATGTTTTTGCTGCTGCCTGCTTGATGATCATGTTCTGCCACTGCTCTGCGGTAGGATTTTGGTGAATCGCGTCGCCAGGTAGACGCAATGTGGGCACGCTCCATGAGTGCAAACGTCTGTCGTCGAAGAAGCAGCATGGCTCAAAGTGATTGTGACACACCTTAAACATATACCGCTGTTGCTCTAAGAACTCGAACTGGCCATTTTCTATCCACATCTGCAGGATGTCTTTGCTTTGCGGCATCCCGTGCAGTGGCACCCCATCCCGGGGCTTAACCATGTCGCAGCCCTTGATCGTACAACTCACAATCTTCACGCGCCTGTTGTTCCGCGCTTCCTTGTAATTGTCATCAAGAAGCACTTGGCTTGAAGCATGATGCTCCGGATAGTGTGTGGCACTATGCTGGTAGAGGATGACATAGTGTAGCGGGCAAAGTAGTGCGACTCCACCGTCTTTTGGATCTTCTATGTCCATATGGCTCAGCCAGGCATTTCTCAGATGCTCGTCCTGGGGAAGACCGTAGGAGAGATTCTTGGGCAAACATATTTCCTCGCACTTGGGATAACAACAATGAATTTTCGCCGACATTCCGGACCGCTTTTGGAACTTTAGGCTCACGTCCGCTGGGTAAATATCCGGAGAAGAGTGACCCAATTGCAGGGTTGGTATAGAGGTACTAGTGCTTAGTCCATTGGTACCCAGGTTGGGTGAAGTGATCTCAAAGTGAGCACTGCAGACCTTTAGCCTGCCGAGTTGCTCCACGGGCACTTCCAAACGAAGGTTATGCCTCCATTTTTTGGCCATGGCTAACAATTTGGGAAAGCCACGAAACTTACGGTCCCCAGTCTGCCAGACATGCCCGCAGCCTGGTACGCAGCACTTATCCGCCTTATTCTGACATAGGAGGCCTTCCGGATTTGGAAGCATATCGACCTCATCATCATGGCCCAGAAGGAGGGTTGGAAGAGCACCGGAACGCAGTCCCTTGTTGGCCCCGAAGCAGAACGCCTCAAAGTGCTTCTCGCAGATGTACTGCTGCTCCGCTTGCATGAGATCCGTCGGATGGACCTTAAGGTTGTTGCTCCACGCTTCCAATTGAGCAGCAACTTTTGGTATCTTAAAGTAGCGAAGACGGATTCCATTGTCATTGTTTTTTACACATCCAGCCACAAGACATTGCCTCTCCGTTTCATCTCTGCTGAGCTCCAGAGTGGGTACAGCGCCCTCAATCAGTTCTCCAGTAGTGGGGTCAAAGCATTCCTTAGCGAAGTGCAACTGGCACACCTTGAACCCATGGCTCCTGGCCTGCATGGAGCGATGTCTGCATGCGGCTGCCCATTTTCGAGTCGTTGCCATATCCTCGGGATAATCAAATAACCTAACTCCCTCCTCCTCCTGTCCCCTTGCCTGAAAGCAAGAAATGACGGAGCAGAAGTGTTCGCGAATGAACCTCATGGCTTGCTCAGTATCTTGGCTGTCGGAAATATTTCCATTGTGTTTGGCATTCGGGATTACATAACCGTCGTGTCCCAGGTTTAAGGTGGGCTCCGCCCAGCTCCGAAGTTGCTTCATACAAATGGCCTCGGGCTCAAAGTGCGACTGGCACACATACAAGTCCATGGGATCCACAAGTCTTGGCTGCTGTCGTGTGTTCACCAGCCACCGAAGCAACGCTTGCTCTTCGGTGGGAAAACGAAACAGCCTCACTTGACTGCTTCCAAACTGTCCACATGAAGGAATACAGCATATCCGGATCCTGCCCCGGGGACTGGGGCTTGCACTTTCACAGGGACTGCCCAAGAAACCCGGGTCTGTCTTTATCCGTAGTGGAGTCAACATAGAGTCCTGCTCCTCTGGCAAAGGTCCAGTATTCAAGTGAATCTCTTCTTCATGGTTTAGATGGAGCGTCGGTATAGCCCCTTTTAGGGGGCCATTGGAGTCTAAGTACTCTGATTCAAAGTGGAGCGTGCAAATGCGATAGCTTTGGTGCCTAGAAGGATCATAAGGGATCTTGGTGTTGTGCAGCCACTTCGTCAGCACCTCCTTCTTTTCGGGAAGCTGGATTAGATGAAAATCCTGATCAGCATCTTCGAAACAGCAGTCGGGCACCGCGCACTGCAGTTCGTCCAGAGCACTTTGTAGCGCCATTATGACTTTGGGGTGCAGAACTTTAGGAAGATCAAACTTGTTGTATGCCTGCAGAAAGTGGAAACGGCATAGTCTCGCCTGCTCCTCGCAGGGGTCCGGTAGGTTGAGGCAGGAGAAGCAAGCGTCTCTAATTATGCTGTTATCGGGCAGATCGACAAAGCTAGAGCTTCCGAAGGTATTGTGGGTGCAGTCCGGCACTGGGCAGACCCCATTGTTCCTGTATATGTTCCAGCTGTTGTGGCCCAGGTTCAAAGTGGGCACAGCCTCGGCCTCTGCTTTCATTGTGAACTTTCCATTCTGTAACAGCTGCGATTCGAAGTGCGCCAAGCAAACTCTTTTCAGGCTTAGAGAAGTGGTGTCAGTCTCAGTGGGCAGCCTTAAATTATGGCTCCACTTTCTTTGCAGGGACTTATCCTCCGGAAAAGCCAGCAATTGGCTAGATTCCTGGCTTCCGCAACTGCTAATACAGCAGATATATGATTCACTCTCAGTTTGAGTCATCTTCATTGCCTCTTTCTTCTGCTCCATCTGCATCTCCATCTCCCACTCCCGCTTGATCATCGGCATCTCCAGCGCTCTCTTCTTGGCAAGGGGAATATCCGGCGGCTCCGTTAGCTTCCTTTTGCGGCAGTGTTTCAGGCTCCAAAGCCGAAAAACCGAATGCTGGGGCTGGGGGTCTTGTTCCTCGAGATTCTGGTCTACGCCGTGGCACGAGTACCTAAGAGGCTCCTCGTGTCCCACATTAAGAGTGGGCACGGCATTCTGCTTGAGCTTACGGGTGCCGAGTACTTCCGGCTGAAAGTGCTCAATACAAACCCTACCGACACAATCGTCCGGGTTTAGATGCAGATTAGCACACCACTTCAGCAGCAACTGGCGATCCTTTGGGAAGCCGAAAGTGCTCAGCAGGTGGAAGGCAGTGCGTTCCTTTCTGCAGTGCTTTAAGCAACAAATGGGCGTCACATTGTTAGCCGGCTTTTCTCGACGTGGAGTTTGGTGTCGACGGGGAAGAGGCGAAGGTGGGGAACTTTGAAGCTGTTCTATCTCATTCTTGACATCGTACCCGGAGGGGGAGTCCTTAGCTTGATCATCGTCTTCTTCATCCTCATAGTCTTGGGCTTCGTCATCGCTGCGGTTTTCAGCAAAAGTCTCTACAAGTTCAAGAGGGTCAAAATAGTGATCATCTTTGTCCTCTTCATCTGCATTATCGTCCAGGTCATCTGGGTGCTCCTGCTCGCCATCATTCCCTTCGCCCTCCTCTTCGAACACCTCTTGTTTTGGTTTCAATCTCGGGAACTCTGTGGCTATCCCCTCCTCTTCTTCGGTCATGCCCGCCTTGATAGCTTCATTGTCATATACTAATCCTTCATCGTGTCCCAGTTGTAGTGTGGGAACGGCTCCCGTCTTTAACTTCAGCTTGCCCCGCACCTGCGGTTCAAAGTGATTTGCACAGATACGACCACGACACTGATCCGGAGCCAGTCGTAGATTAGCTCGCCATTTTTCCAAAAGATCTTCGCTCCTGGGATACCGATAGGTACGCAGATCGTTGTCAATACTTCTCCGCTTGCGACAGTGTCCCAGGGCACAGGTAGGTGTGAAGAATCCCGGTATGTTCTTTGGGTTCTCGTAGATCGGTTGGTCGTTGTGTCCCAACTGTTGCGTCGGCATCGCCCAGCTCCTCAGTTGCTTGCCCTCGATGCAACGTCGATTGAAGTGAGCACTACAAACGCGCGTCGACCGGTCAACCTCTTCTGGTTCCAGGTGCAGATTGTGGCGCCACTTTAGGTGCTGCTGCTTGCCCGTAGGAAAGGGAAACAGCCGTGCTCCGTGTTCCAAGCGGCTTCTTCCACAACTGTGTACGCAACACTTTAGATCCGAGTTAGATCTCTTGATCTTGATCTGCAATATATAAAAAATAAATGGTTAACAACGTTTATGATTAGTGTTAGCGTAGATTGAAACTTAAAGGCCCAAAATGTCTCTTGAATTTCCACCAATTTTAATCAAAATTTTATGAAAAAAGTCTTACCTGCTTGGAATGGGAGTCTGTGGCTGTCACATCCGCCTTGTTGTTGGTGTCCTCTGTCTCGGATAGCTCTTGCTTGATACTCAGTTCGCCGGAGGATCCCTCGAGCAGCAGTCGACGCTGCCGCCCGAATAAATTGCTCTGCAGCTCCGCTGGATTCACCTGGAAAATATCATCCACATCGTCATGTCCAAGTTCCAAAGTTGGAACGGATCCGATGTTTAGCCGTGTCTTTCCAATGCAGATCTCCTCAAAGTGATCATTGCAGATCTTGTAGCGTTCACGTTCCTGGAAACTGAGATGTTCCAGGCGTAGGTTGTGCTTCCATCGCTGAAATAGATCCGGGTCTTTGGGAAAGCTGTTCATTTGCACCTCGTCGAACCGTCGAGTCTTGCCGCAGGTGGGAACGATGCACTTGAACACAGGATCCACATACCTCTCCTCTGGCTTCGGATTCAGGATCAGCTCGATTTGTGCGTCGTCGTGGCCCAACTCCTGCGTGGGTATTGCCCATTTGAAGAGGTGTTTGGGACCGATGCAATCGGCCTCGAAGTGCTTGTTGCAGATGCGTACCCCAATGCAGTCCACAGGATTCATTTTGAGGTTGTTGCACCACTTCCACAACATATCGTCGTCGTCGGTGGGGAAGCGGAACAGTCGCACCTCCGGCTGATCCTTGGATGCCTCGCAGCCCTCAACAGCACAATGCTCGTCCACAAATGCCTGCGCTTCATTCGGATATATATCGTCGCTATCGTGGCCTAGTTCTAAAGTCGGAATGGCACCTGCACTCAGTCTTCGGCCATTGAATGAGTGCGTCTCAAAGTGGCGGGAACATACCCGGTACTGAGCCCGCATAGCTGCTCGTGGCCGCGTCCTTATGTTATGCATCCACTTCCGCAGCTGTGTGGGGCTGTGCGGCAGCCGGAAAAGCTGCACGCCCTGCGCCCGCGTCTTGCGGCAGCTCTCGACGATGCAAACCCGCTGCAGGCACAGTTTGCTAGCCTTTAGCTTGGCTGGATTCTGGTAGATTTTCAAGCCTGGTGGTGAATTTAGGTCGAGCGTCGGCACCGCCAGCGGCACCGGACACTTTTTACTGAGCACGTGCGGCTCGAAATGCGCCGAGCATAACCTGCGCTGGGCACTGCCCACCATTGGAACCTGGAGATTATGCGCCCACTTTGCAAGTGTGGAACGATTGAGCTTGGGGAAGCGATAGAGCTGCACATTGTGCAGGGCTCTGACTTTGCGACAGTGTGGAAGACAGCACCTGGGCACCCAGGTGGGTTTCGCGGAGGCTGGCGGTAGCTTCGCCTTCAAATGCGTGCGTCGCCTGTACAGCAACGATTGCTCGGGATTCTCGTAAAGATTCTCAATGTTACCGGCAAGATTCAAGGTCGGTATGGCCCACTGTCGCATCCTTTTGCCGATGCAATGTGCCTCGAAGTGAAGGTTGCAGATTCTCATGCTTGTCAGTTGGTTGGCCTCTGTTTGCAGGTTATGCGCCCACTTGGCCAGCACGGAGGCGTCCTCCGGCGGCCGGTATAGCTTAATATCGTCCACGCTGGGATTCCTCTTGCAGGTCTCCACACAGCACTCGCCCTGTTCCTCGCCATTGTTGGGAGCCGTCGGTCGGGCATAGAACTCGGTCACTTGCTCCGGCGTGGGCAGTGGATATGCGATGTCCTCGTGTCCGAGGATCAGAGTAGGTACTGCCCATTTCTCCAGCCTCTTGTTGCGCAGGCAGCGATCCTCAAAGTGCACCTCACAGATGGCATCATTGAAAAGTTTACTGCCATCGGGCACGCTGCGCTGCAAATTGGCACACCATTTCTTAAGTAACGCCACGTTGCTAGGGAAACGATGCAGGTTGGCATGGTCCCTGTCCCTATTCCGCTTGCACACAGCCACGCAACATGTCTCCCGGATGTTCAGTTTCTTGATCACGTCCGGATTGCGGTGGATGTCCTCGTCGTCGTGGCCCAAGTGAAGAGTGGGCACAGCAAACGGTCGCATACAACCGCCGATGCAGTAGGGCTCGAAGTGGAGGCTACAGATTCGCATCCCCTTGTGCATCTTGTCCTCGGGAATCTTAAGGTTGTGACACCACTTGCGCATCTGCTCGGGCCGTCGCGGAATAGTGTGGAATGTAATGTTCTCACTATTGTGTCGCTTGCTCTCGCAACTGGGCACGCAACAGACATCCATGCTGTCGCTGGCGTTTATCGTCGCAGAGCCACCGGTGGAGGCGGACATGGCCAGATGGTAGGAGGCGCTTATCTCCGGATCCACGTAATGCGAGGCTGCCGAGCTCGCCGAAGACGATGTGGATGCCACCGAACGGCGCTGGTAGGACTTGCTGTGCATCTGCTGCTGCAGCGAATGCAGGGATGACTGCTGCTGTTGTTGTTGGATATGACAAGAGGAGGGTGTCGGTGTTGGCGGCGGCCACAGTTCGTTCTCGTAGATGTTGAAGGTGTCATTGTGGCCCAGATGAAGTGTGGGCACGGCACCTGAAAAAGAAATTAAAATCATTATAAAATAAAAAATTTAAAAACAATTTGGAAATTAATAACTATTTTGGAGCTTTTGATTTAGTATCATTTGTGTAAGCCCTGCAAAAGTTATTTGGTCATATAATTTGGTCTATCAACTTACCAGGAGATAGTTTACGGAGACCCAACGCCTCCTTTATAAAGTGGGCGCTGCATATTTTGTGATTCTTTCCACGGTACACTCCCGGATCAAGGCGAAGATTGTAGCACCAGCGACGAAGAAGAACTTCGTCTCTAGGAAATCGATATAGCGACATATTGAAATCCGAAGAGCGGCTTCGACGGCAAAAGTTGAGGCAACAGCGTTTCTCTTCCACGTATAGATTCTTCGGATTGTCATGAATCTTGCCGTACTGGGCGCCCAGGTGCAAAGTGGGCACCGCCCAAGGCTTTAGTCGGAACTTGCCAATGCACCGCTCCTCGAAGTGGCGGCTGCAGAAATGTCGCGGCTCCTTCGCCTGCACCGGAAGGCGAGCGTTTTGGCACCATTTAATCAGGCTTTTGATGTCCTTTGGGAAGTTGTAAAACTTGAGGTTGCTTTCACCTCGCTGGCTGGTGCAGTGTGGCATGCTGCAGCGCGCCACTTCACCAGTGGTAAAGGTGTTGGTCAGTTCCCGGTTCTGGTAGAGATTGGCTACGTCATCGTGGCCGAGGTTGAACGTTGGCACAGCCCAGTAGCACAGCGAGTACCGGTTGATGCATCGCTTCGGAAAGTGCATGCTGCAGATCCGGAAGTTAACGTAGCTGGAAGCGGGTATGTGGAACATCTTGAGGTTATGCAGCCACTGGTTGAGATACTTCTCGTCCTTCGGGAACGTGAAAAACTGCAAGGTGGGACTCGTGCTCTTCCGCACACCGCACAGCGGCACACAGCACAGCGCATCCTCGGAGTCGTCCAGCGTCGAAGAGTGTGCCTGTGGTCCGGCGATGACACCGTGGACTGAGTTGTCGCTGCTGCCATACACATTATTGTAGCCGCTCTCCTGGACGCTATAAGACGATTCGCTGGTGGAGTTACTGTAGCTGCGCTCCAGTTTCACAGCCACCTCGTTCTTCAGCGAAGATGCGGCAAAAATAGGCGCCCCATCGGCATTGGCCTGGCGCTGTTGCAGCAGTGAATTAAGCGCTGCTGTCGCAGGTAAAGCAGGTGAGTTATTTGTGTTTGCCTTAAGGAGCGGTGCACTTGGCACTGGGAAAACACCAGATAAAAAGAATATTACAAGTTTTTCCTTGGCAACCAATCTTCTCCTCAAACTTACTTTCCATGGTGGCCATATGACAGTCTTGCAGCTTGTAGTTCGTTTGGCTCTGGTGCTGTTGCTGTTGGGAGGACGGCGACGGGGACTGTCCGCCCGTGTAGTATTTACCACAGAAGTACGGTGCAGCCAGACGGTGCTCGTGCAGCTCCAGGGCCGTTTGGTACCACAGGCGGCATACGGGGCAGTCAAAGCGCTGCTGGAACTTGTGCTGTGGCAAGTGGGCATACAGTTGTTCCCGCGTGGCGAAAGATCCCGAGCACATCTGTAAAGAGAAATCAATTAACCAATGACCAAAGCGGCATCCAAGGATCAACTTACGTTGCAAACAATGTTTTCGTATTCGTGCTGCATGTACTCGTGGGCCTCGCACTCTGCGATCGTTCCGAAATGCTTTCCGCAGTACTTGTGACAGAAAAATCTGTCCGCTCGATGCTGCTGCTTATGCAGGTGTAGCTCCTCGGCGGTCATGAAAGACATAGGGCAAATGGTGCACTTGAAGTCGTACTCCTGGATGCCGCAGTTGCTCTCGGCGACGTGTCGCAGGTAAGTCTGCTTCTTAAAGAACACCTCCTTGCATCGCTGGCAGACAGGCAGGCTCTCGGCTGTCGTCAGATCCGATTGTTGCTTACGGCGTAAAAAGCTATTGGGGTTCTGAAATGGTTTTTATATATTTTACTTTTTAAATGCATATTGGCAGCTCCTCTCGCCTACCCTGACAAAGGACTCATCCTTGACTGTCAGCTCGACTTTGGGACTCAGCATGTCCTCGCTGAATTCGCTAAACTTGCTGAAGTCCGCAAATGGCGTATTGTCATCTATGTAGTTTGACTTGTAGGCCAGGTCGTCAATGGGTTCCGCTGTAAATAAGAATGTTTATTTGTGAGTTTGGATAACAAAAATATTTTTAATGATTAATTTATTAAAGTAAAGCCCACTTTACAAATAGAAAAATGTTATTTGATAAAATTATTCTAGATTATTAGAATTATAAAAAAAAATTGGAAATACAATTTGGCTTTTAAATTAGGTAATATTTTGTTTTACAAACAATTTCTTTTATTAAAAACGCAACTTCAATTTTGGTTCTCCCAATCTCTAATTCACTGTAGCACTTATTTAGTTTCTAACCAAATGGTGATTTTTTTAGGTACCATTTGCAGCGAAGATTATATAATTTTTAAACGGTCTATGTATCAATTATATACCATACTTATATAATGATCTATATGGCTGCAAAGCATCGTGTGCCTTAGTTTCAAACAGTTTTCTAAACTGAAAACAGACTTTTATATTTTTAAAATTTTCTGTATTCTAATTTATATTTTTAATTTGATTGAATAATTACAAGAATAACAAACGCTGCTGTCCGGGATAACTATGCGCAGATGAAAATGTATGTACCCAGTGCCGGTTTCTATGGTTTTCTAATAATATTTTGAGGCGGTAGGTGCCTCCCATCCAATGCCAGCTGATAAGCCTGATATGTGCACACACATAATTCAGAGATAGCTCTGAGTACTTTGTACAATCGGATATTTTTCATATTTACAATATGTATTTATTATTCCCTTCTACTTTCACCCGGCTAAACCGAACTTTAAAGTGTGGGTAAGAATATCGATTTATAGAATGATACAAAGGAGTTCTGCTGATAGATGAAAGGTCTTGAATAAATATTTGAAAATGAGAATAAGCAGGGGCTACCTATCTTTACAATCAGAAGCTAAAACCGGAATTATGTTGATCTATAATGGTGCAAATTAATATTTGTGTGCGCAATTTGAATCTGCCCCGCCCACATATATAATATCACAAGGAATGCAGTGGGCGGGCGGGCGTTTTGTGGGAACTTTGTAGGTTAGTCTAGGGAGCGCATATTACATAAGATACGACTTGGAAGACAACCAGCCCATTCCGAAACCCGTGGGGGGAGAAGGAGATGATATGCACACGTATTTATTGGATGTGTGTGCGTAGAAATCGAATTGGCATAGGGTTCGCCGGTAGTATAAAGCATCTATCCGAGAGTATACATTCGCTAAATGGATACATACAGACATCAGTACTTTCGCACACAACACACCGAGAGAACAGAACAGAACAGAAACAGAACCGTACGGAACGGAACCGAACCGAACAGAGCAGAGATAGAGATACAGAGCCGTAAGTTGACGAGCGACTGGAAACGAAACCAACCGAACGAAACAAGCGCCAAACCTCAGCGAAACTCAACAAATGTTTTATTGATTCGACGCCAAAAGTGAGCTGAAATTACGCTACTTATAGGGGACATGTCTCCGAAAAGCGGCGGTGTTTGAGAGTTGGTTTTTCTATCTGAAGCTTTACCTATGAAACACAGTTATCCGAGAGGCCCCATTATTGTGGAAATTATTATAAAATCGATTATACAGTATAATTCGCTTAACTGCATCGAGTCGATTGCAGTGATTTTGGAGGCAGCTATCTTAAAAAGGCAGATAACGTAATTTTTATAAACTGTCGAAAATAGAATGAATTTTATCCATTTAAATGAATTTTATATAACATTGCAAATTGAAAGAATTAAGCTTGTAGTTCTTATATAACATTTGTTATACACATATGTATTTATTTTTACGCGCTTCACTTTACCCATTTTTACGATTAGGAATGATTTATGCACACAAATGGCACGATCAAAACAAACGAAAAAAGGACATGCGCAAAGAGATGCAAGCGTTGCCATATGCACAAAAAAAGATACATGATTAAAAATCATAAATTTGTTGTTTCCAAATTCGAATCCTAGATGGCGCAGTTAAGTTGGATGATATTCATAGAATAAGACAGTTCAATTCTGCCGAAACGAGGCACTTAAGTGCGAAAGGCAGCTAACTTGAATGCAGCAAACGTAATTAATTTCATACAAATGAGACCATAAATGCAGAAAAAAATAGAAATAAGGCAGTTATCTTGACGATGCAGCTAAGCATCGAGGCAGTTAAGCGAATTATACTGTACATGCAACTACTGTATATAGTAACACTATTATTTCGATTTCGCTCACATTTTATTATCATTTCTGGGGCCGGGGGTGGAGCCATTGGATTCGGCGGCTGCTGGAACCCCTCCAAGGGTTCGCTCTTGATATAGGGATAGCTTCCGGCCATGACATCGTGGCCCATATAGGATCGCTGGCCCAGACCCAGGTGCTGCTGCTGCTGTTGCTGCTGGTTGTGCTGATGATGATGCTGGTACTGCAGCAGCTGGTTGTGGGCATATGCCACAGTGTTGGCCCCAAGGCCGTAGGAAGACCCAGCACCACCCCCCGCCCCGCTGACATTGAGGCCACCGCCAGCGGCGCCGAAATATCCATGCGAGCCTCCACCCCCTCCCACTCCCACTCCCACTCCCCCTCCGTAGGCGCCCATGATGGTGTTGGGGTTGGTGTTGTTGTTGCTGATGCTGGCCTTGCAAGGGGGCGCAGGGCCAAAGGCCGAGTGAGAGAGGGGGTGGGAGTGGGTGGCTGCTGGGTAGGAAGCAACATGTGAGTACCAACTACTGCCGTGCTGCTGCTGCTCCTGATGCTGCTGCTGCTGCAGAGCCAGCGGCGTCGTATGGGACGGGTAGTGGTAGTGCGGGTGGGCGTGATTGGGGTTGTGTTGTGACATCACGGACGGGTGATTGCTCCACTCCGCGGCGCCCGAATCGCTTGTTGTGGCTCCCGAACCCCGAACACCGAACTTAGGGGCGCGCGCGATTGCTCTCTTTTGTCGCACGCTCTGTTTTTTGCACTGGCGTCTTTTATATACCAGTTTTTCCTCGGCCGTCTGTGTGTATGTGTCGAACTGTCATTGTCGAGGAGTCCGCTGGCGGTCGTCCTTCGGCGGCATTTTACGCCCTCGGGCACGGCACTTCACAGGTGACACTCTGCAACTAGAATCCAATTGCAAATCGACAGGCTTTTGGGCGGCTGTTCGAATTTAATCATTTTATTATGCTTTGCTTCTTCTCCCGACGCGCGACGACGAGACGACCACCAGACAACAACAAAGTGGGGCTGCAGCTTGGTCGTTAGAATATACCGAAAACGTACCCCAAAAGCCTTTTTGCTTGCAGAAAAAATACCATAAATATACCAAATCAGCGGGCTTTTGTCTGGCCTCACACATTATTGTGACCGCGAATATTTTTAAATTTGCAAATATGCATTTTTAATGCACAACGATTGTCGAATGTGCAAACATTCCTAACTATATACAATCTACCCCAGGTGTTTTACAAATAAACAGTCCGAAGAACTAATGACTTTCTTAAAAAGCTTTTAGGATTATGTAACTCGCCACTATTTCCCGTTTTTAATTGACTAAAAATTTACCATTTTAAAGCGTTCCTATTTTTATTTCTTATGGTACTTGAAGAGTTTATACATTTTTTATAGAATATAAAATTAAAATGTAAATCTTGGTTTCCTGGAGCTTCTTTTTTTATATTTTAGTAGTTTTGTTATTCGTAAACTTAAGTTTTTTGCATATTTAAAAAAAAAGAGTCAATCAGGGAAAAATAAGGCTCCTGAGGCTTACCAAAAACAAATATACTTTATTAACAAATCACATTTATACGTGATATTTAGTTATGGATGCTAGCTAAGTAATTTTCGGACCGACCAGACCCACGCGCTGCTGCAACTGCTCCTTAATTTGCTCCTCATCTGCCAGGAACTGCTTCTCCGCCAGTCGCAAAAGCGTCCGTCGCAGCTGCGACTTTACTTGAGTCACTTTCGTAGAGTTCATTGCCGATATGGGCACGATGCTTTCAAACTTTAGTACTTGCTTCGGACGCAGTTCCTCGGGGCATTGCGCCAGCCCGCTAGCCAAGTCGGAGATGACCGGCTTTAGCCTTGTGAAGATCTCGCTGGCGCCTTCCTTGTCCATTTTATTTAGCAAAAGCACGCTGGGCTTCTCCAGCAGCGTTGGGTCATAGAGCTCCAACTCCTTGTTCAAGGCATATATATTAGCCAGGCAATCGCGGTGTGGGTGTCGGGGACTCAGCTGGAAACCGAAGATGTCCACCATGAAGAGGAGTAGACGGGTGCGTTCGATGTGCTTGAGGAACTTGTGGCCCATGCCGAAGTTGGCGTGGGCTCCCTCGATGAGACCAGGAAGATCCGCCACGGTGATGGAGCGCAAGTCCTTGTACTCCACGGTTCCAATCTGTGGCCGTATGGTGGTAACTGGAGATGATGATAATCATAATTAATTCTCGAAAAGGCCACAATGCTAGCGAACGAATTACTTACAAGGATACGCCGCAATCTTTGGCTTTGCATTGGAGACGGCTTTGAGCAGCGTGCTCTTCCCCGCATTCGGAAACCCGACGAGTCCCACGTCCGCGATCAGCTTCAAGTCCAGATTCACAGTGCGACTTTCGCCAGGACGTCCTAAAAAGTTTGTTCCTGTGCAGCCACCAGTTCCTCCGCCCGCCACTATGCAGGTTGAATCGTTTTCGTTGAGATCAGCGATCAGCTTATGGCGCTCGTCATACACCTGAACCCCCACCGGCACCTCGATGCGCTGGTCCACTCCTCTCCGGCCGAAGATGCTTGCCTTGCTGCTGTCCTCGCCACTGGAGGCGACCACACGCTTGTCTCGCAAGCCCTGGGCCACTTTGCGCAGCGTAATTCCGTCCTTGGCCACGAAATAGACGCAGCCGCCCTGACCGCCGACTCCTCCGTACTTGGGCAACCCGTTTCCCCCATGTCCTCCTCGGACTGCTAGCCGCAAAGTGTCCAAGAAGCTGGGCCGGAAGTGGGCTCGGGCGGGCTACGGCGGGACGGCAATTGGATTATTTTAATTTAGTTGTGCAACCACATTCCTACCGCCTTTGTTGATTTTAACAAGAATTTAAACAGCTGAACCATCAAAATGCGTTTTCTGTTGTCGATAGTTCTTTTTGCGGTGTCTTTATCGATTGTTGGAGAGCGTCTTACATTTTCCAACACTTTTCCCATAATTTAACACGAATTAAAAACAACGACATAAATAAAAATTGAGGAAATTTTAGAGGAAATATCAGTATCCCATTTTATTTTTTAAGATAAATTTAAGTTTTAAGTTGTTGTGTCCGGGCTAAACGATTGGCACGCGGAACCAATCGATAGTTGGACATAGCCAAAAAAATTATCGGTAGGTAGAAACCGGGCTGCCAACGGGAGCACTGTTTCGGAAAGGGTTTGTTCACCCGATAAAGGGAACACAAAAAAATAACGGAGTTGGATCGGATGTTCTCGAGCTCCGCTTCCTCCGTTGTTTCGAGTGAGGAAGAGTTCGAACGCGAAAGAGTGCGGTATTGCGGGCCCGCGAGTTCGAAATGTAAAATTTAAAATTTTTCGTACGGGCCGCCCGCCAGCAATTGAGTGCAAAGTGAACATGTACATATATCGTGAGGTGTGAGGACCTGGGA